>JAJOZX010003108.1:247500-345000 GCA_023014485.1 Bathynomus jamesi
CTGGAAAAGTGATAGTGTGGTGCGGGATATGGGGCAACACAATTGTTGGCCCTTTTTCATTGACACCAATCTGAATGCCGCAATGTATCTAAACATGCTGCAAGACACAATCATGCCGTCCCTGCTGAACGAGGATGGGGGATTTCCAGCGTACTTTCAGCAAGACGGGGCGCCAGGTATCCGCGTGCGCCAGTGGCTGGATCAGCAGTTTCCGGGTCACTGGATTGGCCGCCGTGGTCCCGTGGAGTGGCCTCCGAGGTCCCCAGACCTCACCCCTCTTGATTTTTACTTGTGGGGGCACTTGAAGGCCATGGTGTACCAGGTGAAAATACAAAACACGGACCACTTAAAGGAACGCATTCGTGATGCGTGTGCACGCATAACATCAGACGTGTTAACGCGCGTTTGCCATGACTGGGAGGAACGCATCCGTATGTGCATTCAGTGTAATGGTGCCCACATAGAGCATATTTTGTGACTTACAAGTGATTGCATAATAAAGGGGCCATTTTGCCTATGTACGGAGACTTTTGACTCACCCTGTATATATATATATATATATATATATATATATATATATATATATATATATATATATATTAAATATTACGTTAAAATTACTAACCAACTACACATTAAACTAATGTTACGTCCAGATGTCTCAACTGCAATCGCTGATCGACAAATCATTAAAGTACCATCAGTAAAAAAGACTGGTACATGATCCAACAAATCATATAATATTGGATGTCGCTTCAAAATTTGAGCTCTGACTGCGTCACACATAAACACGCCTGTCCAGTCAAAACTTGTCGAGACTTGTCAGGGCGTGACTCATGCAGTTTCATTCAGTGTATGACATACTAGTCTTCTACAAAGTTTTGTGTTGTGAGGTGTATTTCACGCATTTGTTTTGTGTATTATATTTAACTGTACAAATATTTCTTATTGTGTCTGTTTTGTTCCTCTGAAGTGTTCAAGTGTAAGACTAAGTTTTGTGTTGTTGAATGCATTTCACACATTTGTTTTTGTTTTATATTTAACCGTAGAAATATTTCTTGTTGTGCCTGTGGCAAAATTTAAACACTAAATCCGATATTTCGAAATACCAGGAAATGTGTGAATGAACCCAACTCTTTCTGTTATGCTTGCGGGAAATTAGTGTTGAAAGCTCTGACAAGAAGCATTACTCCCCTAATAAAAAAGCTTACAAAATTTATTTTGGATATGAAATTGAGGATCAGGACAAAAATTGTGCTCCTCATATCTGTTGCAGACGTTGTGCGATGACTCTTGGAGCTTGTAAAGGGCAAGCGAAAGCGATGCCATTTGCAGTTCCCACGGTGCGGAGGGAGCAAAAGATCATTTAACCTACTGCTACTTATGCTTAACTAACATTTGTGGTTTCAACTTTAACAATAAGAATAAAATTATGTACCCGAATCTGCCTTCTGCTATATGACCGGTAGCACATTGTCAAACACTTCCAGTTCCAAAACCTTCCTAGTCTTTTAATTTAGACTATGATGACGATGATGATGATGAAACAGCTGATGATGTGCCACACAGGGATGAAGAATACCAACCTCCTTCTTCGTCAGAAGAGCCTCAGTTAATTACTCAGCCTGAACAAATGATCTCGTTCGAGATTTAAATTTGTCTAAATAGCAAGCAGAGCTCCTAGGGTCTAGACTACAAGGCTGGAACCTCCTAACTAACGATGCTAATATTTCTGTTTATCGGAAACGCCAAAAGAACTTAGCTATATATTTTTCTATGAGTGGAGATCCTTGCTTTTGTAATGATATTGATGGTATGGTGGTGGCCTTAGGGCATGAGCACAACCCACAAGAATGACGATTGTTCATTGAATCATCGAAACTAAGTTTAAAGGCTGTTCTCTTACACATTGGCAACATCTACCCATCAGTTCCTATCGGATACGCAATCCACAAAAAAGAGTCGTATGAAAATATGGAATTACTTCTTCGCAAAATCGGATATGCAAATTATAAGTGGCACATTTGTGGAGATCTCAAGGTAATTGCGCTACTTGTTAGTATGCAACTCGGATACACAAAATATTGCTGTTTCCTTTGCGAGTGGGATAGCCGAGCAAAGGATTTTCATTACAATGCTAAGGACTGGCCACGGTGTCTAGCTCTAATTCCTGGACAAAAAAATGTTACGCATCAAAATCTGGTTTATCCCCAAAAATCTACTTGCCACCTTTTCACATCAAATTAGGTTTAATGAAGAACTTTGTAAAAGTCATGGACAAGGAAGGAGCTGGTTTCCAGTATTTGAAAGGAAAATTCCCTCGTATCACATAAACAAAAATAAAAAAAGGTATCTTTGTTAGTCCTAAGATCAATGAGCTGATGACAGATACTGTTTTTGATGGAACCTTAAATGAATTTGAAAATAGATCCTGGACCATCTTCAAAGCAATTACTGAGAACTTTTTAGGCAACCGTCGATCACCAAACTATGCTGAATTGGTTGATGAATTCCTTGAGGCTTACAGAATACTGGGCTGCAACATGTCTCTTAAAATACATTTTTTGCATTCTTATTTGGAGTTTTTCCCACCAAACCTCGGAGACATCAGCAACGAACACGGAGAGCGATTCCACCAAGGTATCTCTACGATGGAAAAGCGGTATCAAGGCAAGTGGACTCCTACTTGCCACCTCTTCACATCAAATTAGGTTTAATGAAGAACTTTGTAAAAGTCATGGACAAGGAAGGAGCTGGTTTCCAGTATTTGAAAGGAAAATTCCCTCGTATCACATAAACAAAAATAAAAAAAGGTATCTTTGTTGGTCCTAAGATCAATGAGCTGATGACAGATACTGTTTTTGATGGAACCTTAAATGAATTTGAAAATAGATCCTGGACCATCTTCAAAGCAATTACTGAGAACTTTTTAGGCAACCGTCGATCACCAAACTATGCTGAATTGGTTGATGAGTTCCTTGAGGCTTACAGAATACTGGGCTGCAACATGTCTCTTAAAATACATTTTTTGCATTCTTATTTGGAGTTTTTCCCACCAAACCTCGGAGACATCAGCAACGAACACGGAGAGCGATTCCACCAAGGTATCTCTACGATGGAAAAGCGGTATCAAGGCAAGTGGACTCCTAGTATGCTTGCAGATTATTGTTGGATTTTTATCAGGGAAGCCAAAGATGAATCATATAAGCGTAAACTTTAGGTGAGTCTGTAATATTATAATATTACCACTCAGTTCGCCTTATTTTCATGGTTTTTGCAAAATAAAAATTATCATTTTCTGAAAAACTGTGGGTGATGGAAAAATTTCACTATCATTTTCGAAATCAGCACTAAAAAGTCAAGGAACCCAGAGGAACAGAATCTTTGTTGAACAGTGTTATTTAAAAAATACAGGGTGGGATAAAAGTCTTTAAGGGTTTTATTCATACAACTGTTTAGTTAACAACATTATACAGATAAATGTTCAAATGATGAAACAAATCAAACCAAAAGTCTATAAGAATTTTATTCACACAAATATTTTGTTAAGTTGTAATTTAATCTTTAAAGAGTTCTCCATCGGGTATCATGGCCAGGATTCATACACTTTACAACTGCAGTGAACCAGAAATCATTTATTCAACGGGCATTCATAACCACCCAGCAAGCAGTGCAAAAGTTGAAGCTCGAAAGGCAATGAGTTCAATGAAAGATACAGTTCAGATGACTGGTACAATATCTTCACGGGAAGTAGTTGCTGCTGCTGTACAAACACTTGATGAGGAAACAAAATCACAGTTGCCAGCACTCCCCGGACTTTCTCGTAATATTCGTAACTGGAGACAAAAAACATTAGGAATTCCAGCGCTTCCAACATGTCGGACAGGCTTCGAAATTCCAGAATCTGTTAAATTTCTTCAGAATGGTTCGTTGTTCTTGGCTTTCGATAGCGGTATAGAAGACACTGCCAGAATCTTAATATTTGCCACTGAAACTGGCTTGAATGACCTCGAAGCATCTAAGTCATGGGCTTGTGATGGCACTTTCAAATGTGCTCCAAACTTGTGGACTCAATTGTTCACATTACATGCTATAATTGGAAATTCTTCTGTGCCACGCTTGTTTGCATTGCTTCCAGACAAACAAGAGGATACCTATCGACGACTATTTTCTGCTGTTCGTGATCTTTGTCCAAATAGTCGCCCTTCGGATTGTCTCATGGACTTTGAAAAGGCAATGCACAATTCCTTCATCTCAATTTTTCACGATTCAAAAGTTGTTGGGCGTCTCTTTCATCTTGGCCAATCATGCTTTCGGAAAGTATGTGAAATTGGTGAGCGCGTGAGATACAATAACGATGCTAATTTCGCAATTAAAATTAAATGTTTTACTGCATTGGCGTTCTTGCCGATTGCAGATGTTGCTGATGCATTTGAAGACCTGTCTGATGATGAAGGCATTCCTGCTGAATTTATCACTTATTTTGAAAGTACTTACATTGGTATTGTGCGGGGACGTGGTGCTCGTCGTAGGAGAAACAATCCACTCTTTCCTATAGAACTATGGAATGTGCATGACCGTATTTTGAATGACCTTCCTAGGTCGAATAACGCTGTGGAAGGATTTCCACAACGCTTTACGATCATCGATAACATCTACGCACCCAAATTTATGGAAATTTTGCAATGCAATTGCAGGAGAAGAAGCATTAATGCAGACAAAACTTGCCCACATTCGACGGGGGGATAAAACTATCAAGAAAAAAAGATACCAAGTTATAAACGCAAGACTGAAGACGTTAGTGGAGAATTATCAAAATGGAGATTCTTTAGATTTTTTAAGAAAAATCTCACATAACTTGCATTCATTTTAATTTTTTTAAGAAGAGTCATATTACATTTAATTTCATCCTTCAACATATGTTTTTAGTATATTTTAATTTTTTTAAGAAGAGTAATATATTAAATTTAATTTCACCCTTCTATATATGTTTTTTATATATGTAATATTGTAATATTCGTTGTATTCTTCTATTTGTACCCATATGAATAAAATATTTACATTTTACTTATTTAAATCATATTTTATTTTAAATAATTTGGGGTGGAATTTACCTGGTGGAATTTACTTTGGTGGAATTTACCATTGGTGGAATTTACCTGGTGGAATTTACCGTGGTGGAATTTTCCGCGGTGGAATTTACCTAGATTCTCTCTGTGAAACTCTTTATTGTTTTTCTAAACATATCGAGTGGGATCCTTTTCAGTTGTTCATCTATTCTGTGACCAAGGGCATTCACAGTTAAATAGATGAAACCAGGAGTGTAGAGTTTATCACGCAAATAAACCCAAAGCCAGAAATCACATGGGGTTAAATCAGGTGATCTAGTTGGCCACTCGATGGGACCTCGCCGCCCAACCCATCTTCCTTCAACTTTCGTATCCAGAATTTCACGGACAGCTGCAGAGTAATGTGGCATCGCTCCATCATGTTGATAAAGCCAATTCCTGCCAACGCCATTAGTAAATTGTGGCAAAATTTTGTCTCTCAATACCTGACAATAGCTTTTTCCATCCATCGTATCTCTCGCTGTCAAAGGAAATGATTCCTGAATTACCAATACACGCCCAAACTGTTAGTGTAGCCGTTTTAACCGGTTTACCCAATCGTATTTTAGGATTTTATTTCGCCCAGTAGTGAACATTGTGTTTGCTCCCTTTACTTGTTCAACCGAAGACACATTCATCTCAAAATTCGATCTTCCGAACGAAATCTGGATCACTGTTGAACTTCCGTCTCATTGTTTCAGTAAACTGCAGCCGTTTATCAGAATCATCATCGTGTATGAGCTGAGAGTAAATGGGTTTGTAATCGTGGTACCCCTGTCATTTCAATATTTTTGCTAATGAAAATTTGGAAACACCCAATTCCTGTGCGACTTTTCTCGTTGAAGTTGTTGGATCGACTTGAAAAGTGGCGAGGACATTTTCTTTGTTGTTGTCTCCTGTCGCGGTTACTGGCCTTCCGCTTCTTGGACGATCTTTTACCAAGCTCCCCGTTTCCAAAAGTTTCAGTTTCCAGTATCGAAGAGTGGTTGCATTTGGTGATGGTTTATTATATTTTTCTTGAAATAAACGTAAATTTTCTTCACAAATATTATAAGAAATAGCCCACGATACAAGATACACTTTTTCTTCATTGCTGGGTTCCATCCCTACTGACATGACGCTGACTGGGGCTAAGGCATAGGGCCCTTCCTGCCCTTGTATAGATGCTTTGTAAAGTATCGCATACACTGCATTATCATTGGAATTTATTTATTATTAACAAATTATTTGTATGTATAAAAATCTTACAAACTTTTCTCCCACCCAAAATAAAAAGTATAGTTTGTCGCGATCATACTCGGATTTTATGTAAAAAGCAAAATATTGTTAATTTGAATGTGCAGTTCTGATATTGACAAAAAAAAAAAAGTGTTTTGACAAGATCGATTTGATTATTTAAAAACAACTCTTTTTTTTTTTTTATGGATAGAGTTGCCTGTTAAATTATTCTTTCTTAGAAGTTAACATATGATAGATCTGTAATTAATTTCTTCGATTCTTGGGTTATTTTTGCTTTGGGAAACAATTTATAGGGGGACCAAAATGTCCAGCCCAATGTGGAATGCTTATTATTATTATTATTATTATTATCATTATTATTATTATTAATTAAGTAAATTTAAGGTCAGCTTCTAATTTATTTTTTTTCCTTTTTTGAGAAATCTTCAAATTTCTAAAGGAATTCTTGAAAAAAATGAAACTATCGCTTTAGATGTACCGGGATGGCCAAAAGTCGCGATCAGGTCGTTTAGAAATGTACAGGAAATAGAAATGAAGAATGTGTCCCAAAGAATATTTACGATGGAATTCCCACAAAATTACCAAATACAAGCAGCTAGGCCTAGGATAATCCCCTTCGGACTAGCCTAGGTTATGTGGTATGTAAACAAATTCATAATGAAATAGGCTATCAATCCTTCAACATGGCGGATACAAGCTCTTCTACAATAGAGGAACGTCTTATTGTGAGTGTTTGGGTTCAAGAAAAAGAACGTAGTGGTAAAACTTATAATCATATAAGAGAAGAGTATGCAATGCGTTTTAATAGAGCATTTCCAACCGAGGCAAATTTATGTAAAGTGGAGAAAAAGCATTCACAACGGGATCTCTTTTAGATGCCAAACAATGTGGGAGACGGCAGAAATATGCGGACGTTCGTGCTCGTTTAGTGCTCGAATGCACTTATGCGTTGATCACGCAGACCAATTGGACATATTATAAACTGCAAGATATCTTTTTATTTAATTTTACTTTAATTTGTAATGTTTTTTCTTGTTTATGGTTTAAATAAAATGTTTCAAAAGTTAAAGCTCATTCTTTTATCAACCATTCTATACGACCCGATCTCGACTTTTGGCCATCCCTGTATATATATATTTTAACGTTTCGACCATATACTTCAGGCATCTTCAGAAAACTGATATTTTTTTTTAAATGTAAAAAGTGATGACACTATTATATAAGTAAAATTCTAAACAGTTCATCTGAAATTTCTCAAAAGTTCAATATTCTTTCCTAATAATGTAGATCCACGCTTATTTGAGTTTTATCAGTTAAAAATATTGAAGAAACATTCCATTTCCTTATATTTTATATTTATTTTTGGCTTATTTTCTTTAATCAGAGTGATTCTACCAATCTCAAACTGTGAAAAACATTTGTTTTATATACAGTAAAATTCTGTAAAATGATCTTATCCAATTTTTTCTCGGCTGTTTTTCAAATGTTCGTGAATTTTGCGCGGTTTATACTTGTGCTGAAGTGCTCTAAGGTACATAGACATAGTGTAGTGTGTTTGTGGTGTAACAATGTAAGAGGAGTTACACCCTTCTTCCGAACATCTAAATTGGTGCACCACGTTCGTACTTTCACTCTCAAAACACTTCTTTCTCGTTGAAAAGTACTATATGTCGACAGACGTTTAGGTTTGTTTTTAGCTTTTAACAAAGATAATAAGGAACTCGTAATAAAGATAATACGAAATTTTACTGCCCCCAATGCGTAACGTTCTAGTATAGACAGACTGTTGGTACATTCTCTTCGAAAGTTCACTCTTTTGTGGAGACACTGAAGTCTGTGGTTTACGAGTCATGGCCACGTACCGTTGAGATAAACTAAAAGTAAACGTTCGAAAGAAGTGTTCCAACGTCTCCACTTCTATGTTGCGCAGTATTGGTTGTATAGTTTATGCAAAAGAACGCCTGAAATTTGAATATTTACTGAATTGCTAAATATAATTATTCCACATCGAATTCTCTCTCTCTCTCTCTCTCTCTCTCTCTCTCTCTCTCTCTCTCTCTCTCTCTCTCTCTCTCGGCGGCTCGAGTCGTCTAGACCGGCTGTTGGAGGTGCGGCGGTCACTGACGCGGCTGCGGCCTCCACCCAGGAGCTCATTGATAGGATAGCTGCCATGGAAATGCGGTCCAGCGATGGACTGGACAGAGCTCGGGACCGCGGAGAAAGGGTAGAGGTGCAACCGGGGGCCAGTGTACAAAATCAGTGTCAAGAATCGCCAGCGACCCATGTGGAATGCACGGAACCGCGGCGCAAGGTGGAGGGCGTAAAGAAGGGGCCGATAGAGAAGGGTGGGAAGGGGCCTACTGATGGCCCAAAGAAACCGAAGGATTTAGCTGCCGGTCGGGGTGGGTCGGGTGGTGTAAGTGCGTCTATAGGTGGCGACGGGTATCGAAAGGTCTCGGGTAAGAAGGCTGCGAAGCCGAAGCCTGAGACCCCAGTTGCCCCTGTCAGGACCTCCAACCGCTTTAGTCTCCTGTGCTAGAAGGAGGAAGACACCGTTTTGATTGGGGACTCGCAGATCAGGGGCCAGGAGAAGTACTTTGCTTCTGCAAACCGGGACGGGAGGAAGGTAAGGTGCTTACCTGGGCGGGGAACGGCGCACTTAAGGAAGGAGGTAAAGAAGGTGCGCGTGGCTAGTCGGAGGACTGCGATCGTTGTCACCGAGATCATGTCCCTTGAGGATGATCTAAAACTGAAGACAGACAGGGGAATGTTAATGGGTATTTTACCGCGGATGAATGCCAGTGACCACGCGCTCAGTAAGGTCATTGGTATCAACGAGAGAGTGCAAGACTTGTGCGTCCCGCTGGGCGTGAGGTTTATTGACCCGTTCGACGCATTTTCGGGTAGGTGGGACCTTTACCAGAGGGATGGTGTCCACCTCAATAACAAGGGTAAAGGTGTGCTAGGCGCGCTGCTCGACCGTCACCTATACAGAATAGTGAGGTCGAGCCTAGGGAGAGATGACGGGCCCCCACCGGGGAGAGACGATGTTGAGCCAGTGGCGGACGTACCTTCAACTAAAGGGTGCGTCCAGGTACAGGTGGGTGACCCTCCTTCCACGTTGGAGGGGGCTCAGGCTCCTGCGGAAGTTGCCCCCTCGTTGGTGAGGGGCTCTTCAACTCCCGAGAGCATTGGCTGTTCGGAAAACGGTCGTGCTAGGGGGCGGTTTGAATAGGGAAGGCTACCTCCGTGGAATGCTTTTTAATGCTAGGTCGATTAGCAACAAGTTTTGCGAGCTACGGGCGCTCTTAGCATCATAATACCAGGATATAGTTGTTATCACCGAGTCCTGGATTCATACTATCATAGGGACTACGTTGGGGAGTTCGAAATTCCCGGGTATAGAATGTTTCGCAAAGACCGCACCCGTGGGGAGGGGGGTGGGGTACTAATATACGTCAGGGACATGTTGAGTCCGGTTGACTGCCAGTTCTGGTCGGAACGGGAGCTGCTTGGCGTCGATCTGAACGTGGGAGGGACGAACTATAGGTTAATCTTGGTGTACAGACCTCCGCATCTCCTCCTCGAGGAGGATACAGCCCTGTACACAGAACTCCGTAGCCTGCCAGGGGATAGGGTGTGTGTAGTTTTAGGAGACTTCAACTGTCGCGACATAAAATGGGAAGACAGGACTGCTGATGCCGAAGGGAGGAGGCTAGTTGACTTTGCTGATGAGAACTTCCTCACTCAGTGGGTCAATGAGCCTACACGAGGCGAAAACGTTCTAGATTTAGTATTCACGACCGAAGACAACCTCGTCACTAGTTGGTACCTGCACAACCAAAACAACACCAGAGGCGCCAACATAGCCACACAACTAAACAGCCTCTTCATTCTTAACAATACAGAAGAACATACACACATACCACATCAAGCAGGATACTCAAACTCCTCCCCAGACATAACGTTCTGTTCCCCCTCACAAGCAACACATACACAATGGAGAACAGAAAAACAACTGTCATCAGACCACCTGCCCATCATCATTACAACACATTCTACACTCTGCCCCAACAGCCTTAGGCACACTTACAGAAATTACAAGAAAGCTGATTGGGAACAGTTCAAAATACAGACTGAGGAACAATTCACCACATTAAACAGCACACCCATCATAAACATCAATACAACACTCAAGACATTTAATCAGATCATCAATAATGTAAACAAATACATACCCAAGGGCAACATTAGGAAATACAACCCAAATTACACTAGAGAAATAGCCCACCTCATAAGACAACGTAACAACCTCAAATATAAAACACAAACACCACACACAGAAGCCATAAAACAGCAGATACAACAGCTCAACACAGAAATAAACAACAAACTCAAAGAAAAACAAACAGAAACTTTCAGGGAATTCATAACAACATTAAACCACTCCACAGATACATCCAGGCTATACAAGACTATAAACAGCATTACCCACTCTAACAGCGGCATTCACACCTCACACGTGGCTATCTGTCGCAGCCAAAATAATATCCCAACATACACACAACAAGCTAACATTCTAGTTAATCACTACGCAAAGATAAGTCACTTAAACAGAGACAACAACCAGAAACACGCAGACAGACAAACAGCCAGACACAAGAAAACCTACAGACTCGACACGACCATTACACCCTTCAATACAGACCAGACCACCAAGATCATCAAAAACATTAAGAATTCGAAGGCTACTGGACCAGACAACATATCTAACATGCACCTTAAACACTTGGGCCCACAAGGAATACTAGCTCTCACAAATATCAGCAATGTTCATACCAACACTGTATTATTCTTGACATATGGAAACAAGATAAAATTATTAAACTACTCAAACCAAACAAAAATCCAACAGAACCAGCTTCCTATAGACCCATTACTTTACTATGCACACCTTCCAAAGTAACAGAAAGACTAATCTTACAATTCACCAACCCACACATTCCATTATCTCCTACTCAACATGGATTCAGACCTCACCACTCAACCACGACATTACTCACTAACCTCACGGAGCACATCATGGATGGCATCAACTCCAGACGACCAGCTCAACGTACACTATTAGCAACAATAGACATTAGTAAAGCATTTGATGCTATCCCACGCTTCCCTCTCATAAACAAAATACTCAACGCAAACATACACAATAACACCAAAAGGTTGCTGAGCAACTATCTTTCAGGAAGATACTCACATGTCACATTTAATGGCAAGTCATCCAAAAACAAGCTTTTTCCGAACGGGGTCCCTCAATGCTCTGTTGTCTCACCAACACTCTTCAACTTATACATGCATGACATTCCAACACCCATAGATAACAAGCTTACCTTATCATCATATGCAGATGACATCATTGTAACATCCACCCACAACAACATCGACACCGCTACAAATAACCTACAAACATACATAAACAGTATACAAGACAGGCTCACACACAATAGACTCAAAGTAGCGCCCACAAAATCAACCATCACCTTGCTTACAAGCAACACAAAAGAACACCAGGTAATTCCACAGCTTACACTAAATGACATCAACATTCCACACATTCACAGGACCAAAATACTTGGGGTTACATACAACACATCATTATCTTTTGCAAACCACATTCAGGACATTAAAAACAAATGTACGTCAAGACTTAACACGCTTAGGTACTAACAGGCACCAACTTTGGACACCAGCAGGAAACAACATGACTCATATACAAACAATATATTCGCTCAGTTATGGACTATGCTAGCCCATGCTGGGCACCCATTATCTCAAACACACACATAAACACCTTACAGACAATACAAAACAACGCACTTCGTATCATTACAGGATGCACTCAAACAACACCAATAGAACACCTGCATACAGAAACAAAAATACTGAAAGTTAGGGAACATTTAGATATGAGGGGAACACAATTAATGGCAGCAGCGACAACTAACCCACAAAACCCTTGCCACTACATGTACAATCATGCACTGACACCTCGCACCATTAAGGTAACACCAGAGAGACATTATAACCAAATACTCCATTCCATACCACGCCCCACAGATATCACACAGTACAGAAAACTCATACACACACACCTAACCCACAAGGCACTGACACGACTCGGTCCGAATGCGGTCCTAGGTGCGAAGTCGCCACCCATTAACAGGTCAGAGATCAGCCTGAGCAGATCGGATCGAGTTAACTTAGCACATCACCCCAACTTACGGACATATAAACACAGACTAGACAACTCCATAGACAACACCTGCCACCTGTGCCAGGACACACCACAAACAATTGAACACATTATGACAGACTGTACCGCTCTAGCACAACAACGAACACAACACAACATCACTAGTGCGCTGAACCTCTGGTCCACTCCGGAGACGGCGATCGGTTACCTGCGTGCCGCCGGCTTGCTCGATCAGGGTGGGCTGATCGGCTAAACAACAACAACAACCTCGTCACTGGCCTCACCTTTGACGAATCGTTGGGCTGGAGTGATCACGGTCTGATTAGGTTCCGTGTGTGCGTCCCTCGGGTGAAGCGTAGTAAATCGAGAGGCAGTAAGCTCGATCTACGGCGGGCGGACTTTGTTAGCCTCCGGGATAGCGTAGGTGAGATGGGGTTAGAGGTCGGCGGCGATGTTGATGGAGTGTGGAGTGCATTCCGGGACGAGTTTATGGTGCTGCAGTCTGCTGCCATACCCTCAAAACCGGTCACCCCTGCTTCAACGCAGCCGAAGTGGTTCAGTCCTGACATCGCTTCGGCGATCCGAAATAGGAAAGTAGCGTATAGGAGGGTGAAGGCCAATCGTTCCCATGAGAACACTGAAGCGTATGTCCGCCTGTGTAGGGAAGTGAAGGCGAAGGTTATGCTAGCGAAACGTAACGAAGAAGTACGGGTGGCAAACCTCTCCAAGGGGAACCCTAAGGAGTTCTTCAGTTATGTTAATAGTAGAAAGCCCATAAGAAACATGATAGGTCCGTTAAAGGAACCGAAGCGGCGTTCTGCGGACCTCCGACGCGGACATCGCTAATGTGCTTAATGACTACTTTGCGGGAGTGTTCACCAGGGAGGATACACGCGTCATCCCCGAGCCAGGCGTCAGGCACGAAGGTGCTGGCCTGGATAGTGTTCGATGTACCGCGACAGTCGTTGCCGATAGAATAGACAAACTGAGCGCGTTTAAGGCTCCTGGGCCAGACCAGTTTCTCCCCAGAGTGTTGCGAGAGGTGCGCGACCAGGTGGCTCCCCACCTGGCTACAGTCTTCAACAAATCGTTGGAGACGGGCCAAGTGCCTGGTGACTGGAGGGAAGCCAACGTGACCCCTATCTTTAAGAAAGAGGATCACGAAAGTCCAGGGAACTATCGTCCCATTAGTCTCACTTCAGTTGTAGGTAAATTATTAGAGGGGATAATAGCGGATAGGATCGTTGACCATTTGGATTCCTACAAGCTGCTTCGGGACTCACAACATGGGTTTAGACGGCATAGGTCGTGTCTCACCAACTTGCTCGAGTTTTTCCACGTCATGTTGGGTGAGTATGATAAGAGTAGGGCGATTGATATACTTTATCTCGAATTTGAGAAAGCCTTTGATAAGGTACCTCACCGCCGGCTAATGGCGAAAGTCCGCGCGCTGGGTATCGGTGGGGAAGTAGGTAGGTGGATTGAAAACTGGCTGAAGAATAGGCGGCAGAGGGTTGTAATTAAAGGGGTTAGTTCTGGTTGGGCTTCTGTCACTAGTGGGGTTCCTCAGGGTTCCGTTTTGGAGCCACTGTTGTTTATCATTTACATAAATGATATCGACGGTGGCATCGTCAGTCGGATCGCCAAATTCGCTGATGACACCAAGCTTGGGGCCAATGTTGGGACGCCCGAAGCGATCGAGCAACTGCGTGCTGACCTAGGTAAAGATAGAAGAGTGGTCCGAAAAATGGCAAATGCCGTTTAACTTGGGTAAATGCAAGGTGATGCACATTGACTACGCCAATCCCAAGTCGGACTACTCGGTGTTGGGAAGTAATATCGAGGCGACTGATTGGAAAAGGACTTGGGTGTGCTAATTAGCAGCGACATTAGGTTTACGAAACAGTGCGTAGGGGTGGAAAAGAAAGCCCAGAAGCTGTTGGGTTATATCAGGAGGCAATTTCAGTTTCGGAACAAGGAGATTGTGCTGTCTCTGTACAATTCCATGGTTCGGCCGCACCTGGAGTATGCTGTGCAGTTCTGGTCGCCCACCATCAGGAAAGATATTGAGAGGCTGGAGCGAGTGCAGGCGAGGGCCACAAAGTTCATCCCTTCTGTTAGGCATATGGGCTACAATCGACGGTTACGCAACCTGAACTTGTTTTCGCTGGAAACTCGGAGGCTGCGCGGTCAACTCATCGAGGTTTTCAAGTTCTTACGCGGGTTCAACGATGTCGATTTTAGAAGCATGTTTAGTTTAAATGATAACCCAACTCGCAACAATGGTTGGAAGTTGGATTTGAAACGGTTTAGGACTAGTGTGTGTGGGAATTACTTTACGTATAAGATCTGACACGTGGAACAGGTTACCTTCAGAAGTTGTGAACAGTTCCTCTGTGGATCACTTCAAGAAAAGGTTAGACCAAATCTTGCACATTATTTGAGTGTGTAGAAAATTTTCCCTGGCACCCGTTACCATTGGTACCTCCTCGGTATGGACCGCAAGGCCTTTTGAGGTATTCTTTTCCTTCTAACTCCTTGTAATCTCTCTCTCTCTCTCTCTCTATATATATAGATATATATATATATATATATATATATATATATATATATATATATATATATATATATATATACAGGGTGGGGGAAAGTAGCTCCCTATTTTGGATTGTAAAAAAATACGTATATTATCCATTTATTTCAGAAGAAATAATATGAAAAGGTAGGCATACATGGTAGGTTTTCTCTAAAATTCAATGTGGGCTCCAACTCTTTCCACCAGCTTCTGGAGCCGCCCAGGAATGGCGTCCACTGACTTTAGCAGGAACTCCGGCGGGATGGAGGACATGACTTCCCGAATTCGGTCCTCCAGTTCTTCCAATGTCCTCGGTTTGGTGCGGTAGACTTCTTCCTTTACCCACCCCCAAAGAAAAGAAGTCGCACGGTGTCAAGTCGGGGCTCCTGGCTGGCCATTGATGTGGACCACGACGACTCATCCAACGCCCAGGGAAGTGGGCATCCAGCCACTCACGGACAACAAGAGCGAAGTGCGGAGGGGCGCCATCTTGCATAAATATCAGATCGTCGATGTTCTCCATGTGCTGACAACCGGCCAGACCTCGTTTCGCAACATAGCAAGGTACCGCTCAGCATTCATGGTGTTGCGCAGAAGGAACGGGCCCACAACCTGATCTGAGGTCATACCACACCACACCGTTACACTGAACCGATTCTGCCGTTTTTCAGCGGTAACCATGGGATCCTCTCCTGCCCAGTAGTGGCAATTGTGGCGGTTGACAAAGCCTCCGACGTGGAACACCGCCTCGTCGCTCCAGAGGATGTTGCGGAAGAGATGGGGACAGTCTTCATGCCAAGCCAGCATGATTTCCCCGAACTCCATGCGAATGTCGCAGTCCTCGTCCGAGAGAGATTGGCAGTAATGCGGCTTCCACGCACGCCAGTTCAGCTCCTTCTTCAGCACAGTTCGCACTGAGTAGCGGGAGAGTCCACTTTCCCGAGCTGCCTGGCGAGTTGACTTTCGTGGACTCCGTGCGAACATTTCCTGAACTGCCTGCACCGTCTCCTGGGCCCTGGATGTCGAAGGGCGACCACATCTTCGAACATCTGCCACAGACCCCGTGGTCATGAGCTTCGAGTGGCAGTTCTTGATTGTTTTCGGGTCCACTTGGGCACGTGGTCCGTGAATGGCCCGCCACCATCTTTGAACTCGAACGACAGATTGCCAAACTTCGTACCGTGCCGCCAACTGGGCACGCTCCTGCAGTGTTAAACGCTCAGCCATGTTACCCTTCAATCTGAAATGAAAAAAAAAAAATGAACGTTACAATTGTACCACTTTAGAGAACACAAAGAGAACACTTTAGAGAAAAAAAGATTACCGTTACAATTGTACCACTTTAGAGAACACACCATAACAATATAACAATACAATCACAATTTATACATAATTTATATGTAATTTAAATTAGGGAGCTACTTTCCGCCCACCCTGTATATATATATATATAAAACACCCTCATTTCAAATTCTGAAATCCTCAAATCTCCAATATCAAAATTGCTTGCGCTCTACTCTAAGCATAAAAAAGTAAATAAGGAAATAAAAACTAAATAAAAAACTAGACGCCAAAAAAAAATTTTTTAAAGCTTTCAAAAAATAAACACCCTCTCAAAGCTCCCTTTCACCCAAGTATTTACAAACTCTTAACGACTAATTACGAAATATCGCAAATCGGACCTGACGGCGAACGAAGAAATGTTTAAACTTGGTCGAGAAGGGTTTTGGGAGATATTCTACTTTGTAGATGTAATAAAGCTTAAGCTAGATTACATTAGAAAGCGTTTATCTTCATGAGATGGAGGGACCGTTGTACCGCCTCTGCTGTTGCTGTTAGCGTTGCTGGATTTGCAATGACGATAAAGAGCAGAGGCTGGAAATAGGAAGACGTGAATAAATATAGGAAAAAATTACTAAAAATGGAAAAGAATGTTTCAAAATGGAAATAATGTCTAAAAATGGAAAGAATACGAATAAAATTAGAAAGATATGAGAAAAAAATAGAAAAACTTGAATAAAAATAGAAAATAAAAAATTAATGGAAAGAAAATTTTTAAAAACAGAAATAAATGTCAACAAGTGGAAAAGAATATCCGAAATTCGAAAGGGTATAGATGAAAAACAGAAAGAAGTGGATAGCAATTTAAAGAAAAACATAAAAGTACAAAAATAGATATCTACAAATGGAAAGGAATATCTATATAAAGATGGAAGAGATTATCTAAAATTAGAAAGGATCTGAATAAAAATTAAAAGTATAATCTAAAAATTGAAAGATATCCTTAAAATTGAAAGAAACGTCTAAAAGATCGTAATGGATATAGTAAGACTAAATAAAAATCACTCTGCGAGACTGCAATCGAATTTTAATGAAGACTTATAAGAATATACTTTGAGAAAGGCATATCTCAAATAGGATTCCTTTAAATTTGAAGTAAATATCAAAAGTAATTTCTGTTTCCGAGCGTCTTGTAGCTCGATCGGTTAGGGGCAGCCCCGGTAGTCCTGAGACTCCGATGAGTCGTGGGTTCGAACTAGGGCATGGCTAATTAATAATTTTTAGGAAAAAGTGATGAAAGATGAAATTTTCTAATTAATCAATTATTAACTGATTATAAATGATTAACAATTAAATACTTCTGAAAAGAGTAAGAAAGAGCTTTATTGTTTCTGTTGCGTGAGATCAGACCGAAGAAAACATTTTGCTGAAACAGTTAGTCTGCTTTATAGTTCAAGAAATCAGGCATGGGCAGATTAGACAGTTTATACATGCAAAAAGGTGTCAAATTCAAATGATACATTACAAAATTTAAGATAAAATGATGGTGAAATTATGAGGAAAATTAATCATTTCCCATCATTTTCTAAAAATATTTGTTTGATTAATTAATTATTAAATTCGAAACAATGATTAACTGATTAATCAGAACCATGCCCTAGTGCGAACCCTATTGCTTCCTAGATCTAGGTGGTTGTGTTTTCTACATCTTACGTCATGACGGAGCGGCGGGCCGGCCAACCCCTTTAACTGACTCAGGCTAAGGAAGCCCAAGTTCGGACCCCTATCCCTCACTTCCTTGGGAGATATGGGACATGGATGTTACCCACATTACCTTTATTCTTACTTCTTTTATAAACACTTACGTAATGTAAATGTTTATATTAAGATGAATTTCACTGAAAAGTAATTTAGCAATAATATATTGATCTTAATAATCGAAACCACCTTTACATGCAATTCAATTTTGCAGACGAGCTCTACAACAGAATCGAAATTTAATTCCGTTTTATCAATATACGAATAAAATTTTATTTGAAGGGGTAGAAGGATAACAATAATAATAATACTAATGTATTTTATTTACATATCAAAACAACCACAACAGATTTATAGATTTCTGAGAAGAGGTGTTTTTTTTATTCCTATGAATAAAAATAACTTGTTTACATGTTACTTATTTTTACAATCATATTAATTTTATTGCAGTTTACTCGATTATATTATTTTCATTATGATGAAAAACAGATTTCTGTGGAATTATAAATTTAGAAAAGAGCTTCCCCGTTATTGAAGTCTCTCTCTCTCTCTCTCTCTCTCTCTCTCTCTCTCTCTCTCTCTCTCTCTCTCTCTCTCTCTCTCTCTCTCTCTCTCTCTCTCTCTCTCTGAAGCGTATGTCCGCCTGTGTAGGGAAGTGAAGGCGAAGGTTAGGCTAGCGAAACGTAACGAAGAACTACGGGTGGCAAGCCTCTGCAAGGGGAACCCTAAGGAGTTCTTCAGTTATGTTAATAGTAGAAAGCCCATTAGAAGCATGATAGGTCCGTTAAAGGACGGAAGCGGCGTTCTGCGGACCTCCGACGCGGACATCGCTAATGTGCTTAATGAGTACTTTCCGGGAGTGTTCACCAGGGAGGATACCCGCGTCATCCCCGAGCCAGGCGTGAGGCACGAAGGTGCTGGCCTGGATAGTGTTAGATGTACCGCGACAGTCGTTGCCGATAGAATAGACAAACTGAGCGCGTTTAAGGCTCCTGGGCCAGACCAGTTTCTCCCCAGAGTGTTGCGAGAAGTGTGCGACCAGGTGGCTCCACACCTGGCTACAGTCTTCAACAAATCGTTCGAGATGGGCCAGGTGCCTGGTGACTGGAGGGAAGCCAACGTGACCCCTATCTTTAAGAAAGGGGATCACGAAAGTCCAGGGAACTATCGTCCCATTAGTCTCACTTCAGTTGTAGGTAAATTATATTATTAGAAGGGATAATAGCTGATAGGATCGTTGACCATTTGGATTCCTACAAGCTGCTTGGGGACTCCCAACATGGGTTTAGACGGCATAGGTCGTGTCTCACCAACTTGCTCGAGTTTTTCCACGTCATGTTGAGTGAGTACGATAAGAGTAGGGCGATTGATATACTTTATCTCGACTTTCAGAAAGCCTTTGATAAGGTACCTCACCGCCGGCTAATGGCGAAAGTGCGCGCGCTGGGTATCGGTGGGGAAATAGGTAGGTGGATAGAAAACTGGCTGAGGAATAGGCGGCAGAGGGTGGTAATTAAAGGGGCTAGTTCGGGTTGGGCCTCGGTCACTAGTGGGGTTCCTCAGGGTTCCGTTTTGGAGCCACTGTTGTTTATCATTTACATAAATGATCGACGGTGGCATCGTCAGTCGGATCGCGAAATTCGCTGATGACACCAAGCTTGGGGCCAATGTTGGGACGCCCGAAGCGATCGAGGAACTGCGTGCGGACCTAGGTAGGATAGGAGAGTGGTCCGAAAAATGGCAAATGCCGTTTAACTTGGGTAAATGCAAAGTGATGCACATTGGCTACGCCAATCCAAAGTCGGACTACTCGATGTTGGGTAGTAATATCGAGGTGACTGATTTTGAAAAGGACTTGGGTGTGCTAATTAGCAGCGACCTGAAGTTTACGAAACAGTGTGTAGAGGTGGAAAAGAAAGCCCAGAAACTATTGGGTTATATCAGGAGGCAATTTCAGTTTCGGAACAAAGAGATTGTGCTCTCACTGTACAATTCCCTTGTTCGGCCGCACCTGGAGCATGCTGTGCAGTTCTGGTCGCCCACCATCAGGAAAGATATTGAGAGGCTGGAGCGAGTGCAGGCAAGGGCCACAAAGTTAATCCCTTCTGTTAGGCATATGGGCTACAATCGACGGTTACGCGCCCTGAACTTGTTTTCGCTTGAAACTCGGAGGCTGCGCGGTCAACTGATCGAGGTTTTCAAGCCCTTACGCGGGTTGAACGATGTCGATTTTAGAAGTATGTTTAGTTTAAATGATAACCCAACTCGCAACAATGTTTGGAAGTTGGATTTGAAACGGTTTAGGACTAGTGTGTGTGGGAATTACTTTACGTATAAGATCTGTGACACATGGAACAGGTTACCTTCGGAAGTTGTGAACAGTTCCTCTGTGGATCAGTTCAAGAAAAGGTTAGACCAAATCTTGCACACTATTTGAGTGTGTAGAAAATTTTCCCTGGCACCCATTGCCATTGGTACCTCCTCGGTATGGGCCGCAAGGCCTTTTGAAGTACTTCTTTTCCTTGTAACTCCTTGTAACTCTCTCTCTCTCTCTCTCTCAACGATTCAACTAGACTGAACGATTCAACTAGAACAAAAAGCCTTTGAAAAAGTCCCTCACACGAGATTGATGACTAAAGTTAGAGGACTAGGAATTACTGGGCTCGTTTCCAACTGGACTAGCAGAATGGCCGCAAAATTGGAGAGTGCAAGTTGCAATAGCAATGTCGATCAATGTTGTAAAGGGGTTGGGGTAATGTTCCAAAGAGGGGTGGGGGTTATGTTGCAAAGGGGGATAGGGGTATTGCAAAGGGGATATTTGGTGATGGGGAGGGGGTAACCCCCAAGTTGCATGAAGGGGAGAGCTTTGGGGAGAGAAGGGAGGATGATTTCCCACCAAAGGGGTGACCCTGACTTAAACTCTAATTTCGGGGAGAATGTGGGATGTCCTCACCCCCCAAAAGGGGTATTCTAACCTAAGAAGGTAAACCATAACGTAAAAAGGAGAGAGGAGAGAGCGGGCGGGCATTTCGCCTGGACCGTCAGACGCATAATGGCCCAGCATCAGCTGCTTGGCAGGATTTTGATTTAGAGAGGTTGCCAGATAGCTCTATTTATTTTAATTCTTTATAAAGGGTGATCCAGAGAAATGGGACCCAAAAGAAACCCCTGTAACTCTTAAAGTATAAGTCCTTTTATAAAATCATACACATCATTCGAAAGAGGATAGTTACAAGTTTGTACAGATTGTATAGGTTTTGACAATACAAGACAAGATAAGATACAAAACAAAATAAAAGTGTTAGTTAAAACTAACCCTTCAAGATGACTGCATGGACTGTGGAACAGCTGCGTTTCATAATTGAGCAATATTATGAGCATGGAAGAAGTGTAGTTTCAGCTCAAAGATCTTTCAAGACAAATTTTCAGATGTCAAAATCACCTTCTAAGAGCTGAAACTACACTTCTTCCATGCTCATAATATTGCTCAGTTATGAAACGCAGCTGTTCCACAGTCCATGCAGTCATCTTGAAGGGTTAGTTTTAACTAACACTTTTATTTTGTTTTGTATCTTATCTTGTCTTGTATTGTCAAAACCTATACAATCCTGCACAAACTTGTAACTATCCTCTTTCGAATGATGCGTATGATTTTATAAAAGGACTTATACTTTAAGAGTTACAGGGGTTTCTTTTGGGTCCCATTTCTCTGGATCACCCTTTATATGGAGGGGTTGCCAGATATTTATTTTATTTATTTATATATGGAGGGGTTGCCAGATATTTATTTTAGTTATTTATATATGGAGGAGTTATCAGATATTTATTTTATTTTTTATATATGGATGGGTTGCGAGATAGTACTATTTATTTTAATTATTTATTTATTAAAGGCAAGAAAGAGGTGTTCTCAATGCTTAGAGGGGTTTGCCAGATATTTATTTTAATTATTTATATATATATATGAAGGGGTTGCCATATAGTACTATTTAATTGGAGAGATGTTACCCAATGAATCTTATTTGTCTTAGAAACCGTATATATACCATTAAAAGAAGTATTAAAAGAGTAATTTCATTAACGGTATATATATATATATATATATATATATATATATATATATATATATATATATATATTAATGGATCAGTCCAGTTGGTAGTGCCACCAGCTACCAGCGGCAGGAATGGTCAAAAGTTAGTTAATAAAGAATCGTACCCAGCCGTGGATATATATATATATATATATATATATATATATATATAACACACACATAAGAAATATTCAATATTAAGAGAGTAATTCAATTGGCCCATATTAGAAATGTTCAGTTATCCCTTATATATTCTTTCAAACAATTAAAACAAAACCAAAATGGAGAAATGTCAATTTACCTTGTTTCCTTGCTTCGAATAAATTTAATTTATTTCTCCATAAACACTTCATTTAGAATGGGGGAAAAACATTTGTTTAATAAATCAAAAAACAATTCAATTCCAAAAGAATTTCAGTCTTAATGTACACACGTCAATTATCTCTATTAAAATTTCACTCGTGTTTTATTAAAATAACAGATGCCCTCATTTTTTAAATAGACTAGTTTCAATAATAATTTTCGCCTTGTAACTCCTTGTAAAGCCTTGTACCTCTCTCTTCATATATATTTAATATATATTATGTATATATATATATATATTATATATATATATATATATAGGCAAAGAGCGGGAATCATATTAAATATTCATCTTTCCTCACAATAAAGAATGCATCAGAGTATATTTGAATGAATAGACTTACTGCTTATTACCATTCTACATTTTCTCTTAAAGGGAATTCAAATTTATACTTTACCCACATATATATTCCGAATTTATTTCAACTAACTCGAATGATATAACCGCGTCGACAGATGGTTCCATGCAAATTAAAGTATCTGCTTTAGAAATACTTAAATTGATATTTATGATAATATTAATGGTAGTATTAAGAGAATAATTATATAACCCCAAAACGAGCCATATTAGAACTGTTTTGTCATTCCATAATATATATATATTATATATATATATATATATAATATATATATATATATATAATAAACAGGAACACCAGAGAAAAAATAAACATCCTTCAAGGTTTAATAGTACCAACGTTTCGGAAAGCACTAATTCCATCTTCAGGGCTAAAACAATAAAATGCCAAATCACATCCAAAATACAAATTGTTTAATAAAAATTTAAAATAGTTAAAAATTACAAAAAGTAGCTAAGAAAATGTAAAACATTAAAACTAAAAGGTAAATAAATGTGAAGTTAAAAAGTTACAATTATAAAAAGTAGCTAGGAAAAATATAAAAGCATTAAAACTGAAAAGTAAATAAAATAAAATAAACTAGACTTTAACCAAAACATAGCAGATCTACCGATGATTCGTCAGAATTTAGGTCTGGTTTTAATTTATAAATAAACAAAGATTCCATAATTTTGAGCTTAAGGTCAGAGCTTCCGGTAGCAAGTACGGCGAAATTAGACTGTGAAATTGGGTGGTTATTGTTGTGCGAATGATTACGTATGAGAGAATTAGGTGGTTTGCCAAGAGGTAAATTTGTACGGACCGATTTACCGAGATGTTCGTAAATACGGGATTTTAAATGTCTTTTAGTTTTACCTATATATGACCCCATACAGTGGTCACACTTGTATTGGTAAACTATGGATGACTTAAGAAGTGTAGGAATAACATCCTTGTATTTAAATAAATGATAAATCGATTTAGACGGGGGTGAATACAATTTTTATACATAGTTGTGGGTAGAATTCCTTGAGCAATTTTAAAAGTTTCTTTCTAATGTTAAAATTTGAGGTTCCCATATACGCAAAGTAAAATACAGGATATCTTTGGAAACTGTAATTAAGTCTCTAGTTGTGGGGTTTATTAGTCTATTTAAGGTTCTGCCTATTGTAGTCTCCACCAGTCTAGAAGGGAAATTATTCTTGGTAAGGAGTTTTCGGATGAAATCTAGTTCATCGTGTAGTTTAAAGTAATCTGAACAAATATTGAAAGCTTTATTGGTCAGAGTCGAAATTAAATTTCGTTTGAAACCTAAAGGGATAAAGGAAGAAAAGTTCGTAGTAAAATTGGTGAATGTCGGCTTTCGGTAAATGGAAGTTTCAAAAGAGGAATTAGTTTTTATTATCTTAATGTCCAAAAAGGACAGAGAGCTATTAGATTCAGTTTCTGAAGTAAATTCAATATTAGGGTGCTTAGAATTAAGGTAATTACGAAACAAAGGGATATGGTCTGGTAATTTGAACAGGAGAAAAGTGTCATCAATATATCTTCTATAAAAAACCGGTTTGAAGTTGGAAGGACACTCGTTCAGCCATTTGACTTCATGATGACAAAGAAACGCGTTAGCCAAGGTGGGACCAAGAGGCAGACGCATTCCATTAGGGCTCTTGCCACAGTTTCCGAGGTCTGGTCTGGAATGGCAGCTACTTCGCTGTAACGCGAGAAGTGGTCCATAAACACAATGATGTACTGGTTTCCCTTGATGTTTTGGGGAATGGTCCCAGTATGTCCATTCCAGTTCTTTGCCAGAGCCTTTGGCATACTGGATATTTATGCATGGGAGCTGTGGACGGTACGTTGCCTTTGTGTTTTAAACAAGACGGGCATTCAGCGATGTATTCATGTACCTTTCTGTTCATTTCGGGAAAATGGTGTACCTTTCTGTTCATTTCGGGAAAATGGTATCGCTCCAAAAGACTCTTGATGGTGCGATCCGGCCCCATGTGGCCATACAAAGGTGAGTCGTGACAAAATCCAATGACTATATCGACGAGATCCTTTGGTATTTCCAAGATGTCATTTCCATCTTCGTTCCTAAAGTGTACGAGCCCATCTTTGAGGTTGTACTGTTCTTTTACCTTCGATGGTTCCTTTTGTTCCAGGCACGCCCGAAGGTTTTGAGTGTGTTGGTCCTGTTGTTGGGAGTATTGCAGACACTCGTAGTCGAACATAGGAAGAATTCCTATTTTATTCACTTGGGTGTCGTGCTGAAGTCTCGACAATCCGTCTGGAATAACTTGAAGTTTTCCCGGTTTGTATACGATTTTTGTCGCAAAGTCCTGAATCAACAGAGCCCATCTACTCAACCGTCCTTCAAGTAGCTCGTCCTTGAAGAGATACGTGAGTGGCTTATTGTCAGTTTTGATGGTTACATCGTAGCCATAGACGATATTTCGGAATTTTTTCAAAGCTCAATATACCGCTATGGCCTCTCGGTCCGTAGTGGAATAATTCCGTTGAGGTGCAGAGAGAAGTTGACTGGCATAAGCAATGGGTAATTCCACACCATCTACGTCCTGTAATAGGACGGCTCCTAGTCCATAGGAGGAAGCATCTGTGGCTATGACAAAGGGTTTTGTGTATTCAGGATATTGGAGGATGGGATGACAGGTTAGTTCCCAATTAAAGTTTCGAAGGCATGTTGGTGATCAGATTCCCAGTTAAATTTAGCATTCTTCTGGAACAAATTAGTAATGGGTTTAGCAATATTTGAAAATTGGGGGATAAAATTCCGATAAAATCCGACAAATCCAATAAATGCACGAGCGTCGTCGATGGTTTTGGGTAGAGGATACCTTTCCAGTGCTTCGAGTTTGGCTGGATCAGGTTTAATTCCTATGGATGATAGTAGAAATCCTAGGTATACCAGGGATTCCTGTAAAAAGTTGCACTTTGCAAGTTTCAGTTTAAGGTGTACTTTTCGCAAGCGTGATAGCACATTCTGAAGACGTTGAAAGTGTGTTTTTATATCCGAACTATAAACGATAATATCGTCAAGATAGACGAGAGCTTCAACACCTAATAGGTCGGAAAGGACTATATTCATCAACCTAGAGAAATTAGCAGGCCCATTGCGGACTCCGAAAGGTAAAACCTGGAATTCATAATGGCCTCGGTTAGTGGAAAAAGCAGTCAATGCCGAGATTCGGGAGTGACCTCCATTTGCCAATAACCGGATGCTAAATCGAGGGATGAAAAGAAGTTAGCTTTCCCTACGTTCAGAATTGTTTCCTGCATGTTTGGAATAGGGAAACGGTCTGGGATGGTAATGTGGTTCAGGCGTCTAAAATCTATACAAGGGTGAGATGTTCCGTCCTTTTTGGAGACAAGAATCATAGGAGCGGACCAGGGACTAGCTGAAGGCTGAATGACATCCTACTCCAACGTGTCCTGTCCGTGATGTGTTCCTCAATAGTGACTAATTGGGAATGTGGAACCCGATAGGGAGGAATGAAAATGGGTTTGGAATTGGGTTCCAGCTTGATTTCAAAAGGGACCAAATTGGTTCGTCCCAAAGGATCTCCTTTTAGGGCAATCACATCTCTATTTCTTATCAAGAAATCGAGAAGTGATTCTATTAGTTTGGGATCCTGTAAGGCTGGTGACTCCTGAAGGGAGTGCTCCAGACATTTCTTATATTTTCAGTTAATTCGATAGAGCTTTTTCCTAACAAACAACAGGGATAGCTGAATTCTGACTCTGACTAAGGACTTGGGCAATAAGAACATCTCTTTTGAAATTACTTTTCTCTTTAATCAGAGTACGCTCTGACTCTAATAATTTTCCTTGACTGTCGACTACTTTTGCTAGGAAACAGATCTTCTCATAAGGTGCTACTGTTATATGCTCGGTAGGGCATATGAAAAAATTGAGAATCTGACTCTGGTTCGGCGACTAAAATTTGCCTTATGGGCTGAACTGAGGCTGGCTGAACTGAAACTGGCTGACTGGAAACTGGCTGACTGGAAACTGACTGGCTGGAAACTGACTGACTGGAAACTGACTGGGTTGATCAACTGGATTCAACAACTGGAACTGATTACTCTGGGGGCTGATTTCTGGAGCCGTTGTCCGTCTGGATGCAACCGACTGACTTGAACTGCTATCAAGTGGAGGGGATTTCCTATTTCTTTCGGAAATCTGAACTGAACTAATTCTATTAGCATTAAGCTGTCTGTTATTCTCATGGAGATGGTGGGTCCTATTTCGACACATTACTAGCTTTCCGGCTGGGTAAATCTCCCATTGATTTCGGTTAAAAAAATCCATACCTAGAAGGATATCTGTCTGAAAGGTGGCGACTGTGTCCACTATACAACATTTCGCGGGGTATACCGCGTTTCCAACTTCTAAATATAATTCAGTTTCTCCGTATGTAGGTATGGGTGTGCCCGTAACTCCTCTGAGTTGACAGGAGGGTGCCTTAATTTTATATTTGTATTCTGTACTCTCTAGTAATTCATCTACACATTGTTTCTTAATTAACGTCGCGTGTGCTCCTGTATCTAGGAGAGCAGTTAAATCTTGGTTATCAGTGCTACAATTTATTATTCAATCTAGGAGGTTTGCACCTATTACCCCGCTAGGGAGTTGGTGTGTATATTTGGGTACATTACTACTCTTTTGGAGGGAGGAGGTTGAACTGCCGCCTCCAAAGTAGGATCGAAAAAAGGGCACGAATTTTCCTCTATGGGAGGACCTGGGTCATATTCTATGGGATCACCATAAGCTGGAGGGTTTTCTTGAAAACTGTACTCTGGGGAAAATGATTCCTCCGCGGGTACTTCTCCGTACTGAACTATCCGACCTTGCTGATTGTACTGGGGTTTGTACATGGGGGGAAACAGTGTGATTGACCTTGTGGTAGTAATCTATTTGGTTGGTGGTTCGACTGAGGCTGGGAATGGACTGGTTTCTGGGGATTGGAGGACTTTTGGGAGCGTTGGCGGTTCGATTTCTGGAAGTGGGGCCTATACCCTGCAGGGGCTTTATCAGCACATTTTTGGCGATCGCCACGGCGATGACCATGTTCGTGACAGTGGGAGAAATAAGTGGGATAATTGCACTGACTTATCATGTGCCCAAAGCTATCGCAGTTAAAACACTGTGGAGGAGGGCGTGTATTCTGGGGTGGTGTTCCCTGCATCGGCCTCGATTTATAGGGTTGTTGTTGTTGCTGTCGGTGTTGTGGTTGCTGCTGCTGAATGTAATGTATGCGGTTTCTCTACCCTTCTGGTAGTTCTAGTTTGCTAAATGTGGGTAATGTCCCCGTGTTTTATTTATGGCTACACTTACTGGTTTGTCAACATTTAGAAACTCCTGAAACTTTGTTTTTAGGTGCTCCGGGTAAGTTTTGGTAAATGGTCGTTGCTAATATTAGGTTTCTTTGTTTTGAAGTGAAAGTAATGCCACACGCATTTTCTGCGGCTCGGAGGGCTTCTCCTACGAGTTTATGTGTTCGTGTAATAAAATTATTTAAATCTTCATGTTCCTCTTTCTTCCATTTAGCTTGGAAGACTGGTTCTAACGTGGCTCAGGGTTGTGCAAGTGTTATTT
Organism: Bathynomus jamesi; assembly: GCA_023014485.1. Classification (NCBI taxonomy): domain Eukaryota; kingdom Metazoa; phylum Arthropoda; class Malacostraca; order Isopoda; family Cirolanidae; genus Bathynomus; species Bathynomus jamesi. The sequence goes on from JAJOZX010003108.1 coordinate 276,125, forward strand.
CTTTAAAAAATTCTAATAAGTTTTGTTTAAAATTGTCCCATGTTGTAGCTTCGCTAATTGATGGGACGTAGGTGACTGTATCATTAGCATTTCCTTCTTTAGGGTCGATAAACCTTTTTGCTTCCCTATTCTTTATATCATCATCGGGGATGTTTTCGCGTAAGAAATGTTGTTCTAAAGACTCAATCCAAGGTCTTACGCGTGGTTCAACAAAGTGATTATCTATGGTCCCCTTAAAAATTAAGACAGTATGGGGAAGGTTTACTAGTCTACCTAAGTTAATGTATGCTGGGGCGGGGGTTTGAGACATATCGGCTTGTACTTGATCTGAAGTTTGTGTGTTTGGGAATATGTTTGAAGGGCGCGGGGTAGGTGGAAAAATGGGTGAAGGGAAATTTTCGATGTCAGAAAGCGCACCGTCTGAATAGCTCATATGTGAAGGTACTATTAATGTGTTCTAATTTGGGTCTGCTTGACCGATCTTAATTTATGGAATGATCACTTAAGGGGTTTGCCTAACTACTCTATCTAAAAAATACACATTAAATAAATGTACAACAATTTGCCTAACTAGAGGAAAATTTGAAAAGATTGTAAACAAAATAATAATAATAAAATGTAAACAAGATTTCACTCAAATGTACGTGAAGGTATGGTAATATTATGCTTGGTACATTAAATAAAATTATACTATACTAACTATAATAGTGGAAATACTCGGTTTCACTAAAAAGAAATGTATCACTGGTGTATGGAATGTTCACTGTATTTTTTGTTAATTCTGGCTCGATACTAATTAGTAACTGTTAATAATACTGACTTTTCAAATGTTTAGAGATTATTTTAAAAAAAGAGTTCTGTACTTAACAAGATTCCTACGGCGAAATCCTTGGAGATGTGTCCCGAAGACATGTCTTGCTAGCCACTTGTTCTTGGATGAAAACTAGGCGTGGAGAACTTGGAATCATGACACACCGGTTCAAGGGTGGATGTGACGAACTGGAAGTCGTGACACGCCGGTCAACTGGATGTTGGTTCTAGTTCCAGGGTCTGGAAGACTGGAAGAATCCTGGATGCAGAGGTCATCAGTTTCTTATCCTGGGGCAGGGTCGCCAGGTGTTAACCACTCCGTCTATGGCCTGGGTTGGTTCGAAATCGACGGGGGTTCTAGTTAGGTGGCAGCAATGGATTTGTGACTTGCAGTAGTTTCTTCTGTACTACTCTCCGAGTTCTTCTATAGTCGCTCGTAGGATTCTGGGAGGCTTACTAAATTCTTTGAAGATTCGCGGATTCTTCTTATAACGTATCGGGAAATTTAATGACTAAGTTCTCGGAAGAGAGCAAGGCTCGAAGGAGAAGATAAAGACTATTTCTTACTGTAATTTACTGCTAAAATGTACAGGCAGTGCTCAGCCTTTGAATCTGATTCTGAATGAACATGGAAGAATTTTTGTGGGTTTAGATACTCCAAAACTGTTAACATCATTATTATTAAATGTTGAGAAGGCTACATTATTTTTGCACAATATTTGAAAATAAAGTAAATATTTTAGCTGTGGTAATGTTTAAACGAATAAACAAGATATTTGAAGATGAAGCCATATTTTTATCTTAAACCGCGTATTTTCAGATCTGAGGTTATCATGATCTGCCAAGTTAACTAAAAGTGGAAATTGAACTATGCATCTTTACACTAAAATATGCATATGAGTAAAAATTATAGGTTTAAGATTTACAATTAAATGCTTAGGCAAGACATGACTTCATCTTTTATAACGAAGAGAGAATGTATACAAAACATGAACATTGCAAAGCTTAAGCAGGATTCATTATTAAGCGAAATCTAAAAAAAAATTATTAAGAGATTTTAAAAAGAACAAGTCACCAATTATTTGGCAAAGTAGAAAGCAAATCAAAAATTTTATCCAAACTCGCGTTAGACGATTTTGGTCCTTATTTAAAAATGAATACATACACGTACATACATATGAATATAGGTATTATATGAAGTTAAACATATACGAATATATAGGATCATATAAATACCTGAACCATATAAACACATGAATTTTACAAATGGATACAAGAATTATGTAAACGAATATAAGAATTTCACGAATGAATAAGATAGTATAGGAATATAGGATTTATTCATGGTTCATTTTTGCATATATATACAGTACTTGAAAATTATTATGGATTTTTCTAAAATTTCTGTTTTTCGTATTAAAAGCTTCCTTAAACTTAAATAATTGATGTAAAAGTTATTTATTTAGCCATTGTTATATGTGTTAGTACTTTTCTGACATATTAGTAAATAAAATGTTCATATATGGCAACACTGAGGAGTATACAGAGTGGAAACACTCATTCAAGCTACCATGCGGTACAATCAGTCACCCCAATATTACTTAGTGCGTGGTGTGTGGTGGAGTGCTACGTGCTACGTTTTAAGTTTTTGTGTTTTTAATGTTGTATATGCATAGTTTCTCTAAACTGAAGCTACCTATTCAATATTTTTCCTTTATTTTTACAGCTGACAAAGATTTCTAGGAATATTGTGAAAGATGGGTAAAAGAAAAGATTTAAGTCCTCGTAAAGTAGGAAAAATTAAAGTTTCATTGGAAAGTAGCTTGTTGAAACAAAAAGAAATAGCTAGAAAACTTAGTGTATCAGCACAAATAGTTAGTGTGATCAACAAAAAAATTGCTAAAGGTGAAGAAACCGAGTCGAGACGGATTGGAAACTGTGGCAGAAAGAAGTGCACTAATCCAAGATTGAATAGAAAAATAATAAACATGGCTTTGAATGACCTAAGGGCGTCATGCAGAAAGATATCTAGCATGCTGGCAGAAGAGGGTGTAATTGTGAGCCGAAGAACAGTAAACAATCGGCTTTGAAAATGTGGGTTACGAGCTTATCGTCCTAGGAAGAAACCACGACTCACCGAGGCAATGAGGCAAGCCCGTCGCGCATGGGCAAAACAACATGAAAAGTGGACTTCGGATGATTGGAAGAAGGTAAAATTATATTCTATAATAGTTGTGATGTTTAGAAACTTTTATTACTGCCCCTGTTACATTACCTCCATTTTCACATGAAGCATCTTAAGGATACAGCAACATAACTTGCTTTGTCTCCATGTCTAGTAGGTTCTAATAACTTTATTTTATCTTCAGGTTGTCTTCTCTGACGAATCAACTATAGCAGTGCTTGATGATCGCGTTCAAACCGTCCGGCGTCGACAGGGGGAGGAATTTTTGCCGGAATGTTTGAAGAAAACAGTTAAATTTCAGCAAAAAATTATGATGTGGGGAGCTATTTCAGTGCATGGGACAGGTCGGGTGCACATCAATAATGGCACTATGAACCAGGATAAGTATATAGGGGTACTGAGAGATCGTTTACTCCGTCAAACAAAAGATTGGTATGGAAATGAAGCATGGATATTCCAGCAAAACTCAGCTCCATGCTATACCGCAAAAAACGTTAAGACGTGGTGCTCATAAAATGGCGTCAGATTGCTCCCATGGCCTGGTAATTCACCAGATATGACTCCTATTGAGACTTTATGGGATGAATTGAAGGCTGAGATTCATCAAACACCGATTATTACTAAAGTGCAGCTCATTGAACGACTCATACACGTCTGGTTTCACTCAGCTGAAATCAAAACTTTATGCCAGACTTTGATTCTTGGTATGCCAAAACGTGTGAAGGCACTATTGTCAGCTAAGAGGGGCCAAACTAAATACTAATATGATATATCTGCATTAAGACGACAGAATAAATGTGTTTTATCCAGTAAATATGTACTTAAATTGCCCTCAAACACAAAGCGAAATTTTAGAAAAATCCATAATAATTTTTCCAGTACACTATATATATATATATATATATATATATATTAATATATAAATTTCAATTCATCTAACCTTTATATATATATATATATATATATATTATATATATATATATATATATATATATATATATATATTGTATATATATATATATATATATATATATTACAGAGAGGAGATGTTCACATGAGATAGCCATATTAAGAGAGTAATTTCATTGACGGTACACATATACATTAATGCTTAGTCCAGTTGGTAGCGCCTCCAGGTATCAGCGGCAGGAATGGTCTAAAAGTTTATAAAGAATCTGCCTTGGCCATCCTTCATGCATTAAAAAAGTTCTGGGACTGATTATTCTCCTTCGTAACGAAAAAGATCATGTGGCTTTGAGGACCGACAGCTTTATGTGGGATCCAGCTCTCTACGAATCGTTATATCATATAAACGTGGAAGACAGGGGTCACCCATACAACACTCATCAAGCCCAACGTTGCTTAGCAGCTCAAATCTCGCTGAGGAGAGCCGATGATACATTGGATGCGACGACACTTTTCTAACCACGAATTAACTAACTTAAATAAATTTTTCATACTTTGATAAGTTCCAAAAAATACTACAGTATTTTCAGTTATAAATAACTCGATTCTTCTTCCTCAGAAATGTTTTATGGAATCCCCCTTCTCCCCCCAAAGCTCCCCCATTCATGCAACTTAGGGTGTTACCCCCCTCTCCTTGTTGCATAGCCCCCCTCCCCCATTACCCCTACTCTCTTGTGCAAAACCCGTACCCCCTTTGCAACAGAACAGTACCCCTACCCCATTTGCAACATTAACCCACTCCCCTTTTGCAACATTTCCCCTATCCCCTTTGCACCATTGATCAACATTGCAATTACAACTTGCGCGCTCCCATTTTGTGGCCATGCTACTGGACTGAAGATTGGTTATAAGATAGAAAGCAGAAAGTGGTAATAAATGGAATGGTTTTGGAGTGGACCTCTGTCACCGGTGGGGTTCCACAGGGTTCCGTTCTGGGTCCTTTAATTTTTATCATCTATCATATATTAACGATATACAGTAGACGTTGGGCTCATAAGTACAATTTCTAAATTTGCAGATGATACCAAATTAGGAAATAGTATAAGTAATGGGAGGGCGTAAGAACACTTCAAAATAGGTTGGGCGAACGATCTGCTACTTGGCAGATGTCATTCAACTTGGACAAATGTAAGGTAATGCACAGAGGTTACAAGAACCCGAAGACCGATTACTCTGTCTTGGGGAGTAGTTTGACTGAGACTAATCTAGAGAAAGACTTAAGAGTTTATATAAATTAGTGATTATTTCAAACCGTCAAAGCACTGCGCAGAAGTCGTAAAGAGGGCCTTAAAAATACTAGGTTATATTAAAAGACGGTTCCAATTTAGAAACGAGGAGATTGTAATTTCTATACAATTCACTAGTTAGACCTCAACTTGAGTATTGTGTGCAGCTTTGGTCTCCGTCCCTTAGGAAGGATATAGAAAGGTTGGAAAGGGTACAAGCAAGGACAACAAAATTGATCCATTCATTTGCCTCATCATATGTTGGTTGTGTGGCTCTTTGTTTCATCTCATGGTCAGTTCTCCTTTCCCCGATTGTCTTTAGGATATGATGTTTTTGCCTGATCACTCTTTTACGGTCCACCGTATGGTCTGTGTACCGCTTCTGGAACCTGTATACCATGTAGTCATTCTCATCGAACTCCTTCCTTTCAGTTGCCCATTTTAGGAGTTCGCTCTTGTTCTCTTTTTCTGGGATCATCTGTCCTATATACAGGCTTTCTAACAGGTACAGATTTCTCTCCAGCGTCCATGTCCACTCGCTCGTGGTGCTCTCATTTCCCTTTTAGACATAGTCTTCTACCTCTCTTTTGATCTTTTTCACTTCTCCCGCTGTGATCTCTGATTTCCCTAGTTTGATTATTGCACTGATGCTGTGGAACCGACAGTCTGGGTTTTTTTTCTAGCTTCTCCCTATCTAAGACTCTTCTCTTTGTTAGCATTTCTCTGCACCTTTTGCTGGTTCCATTTTTTTGGGAACTGCTCACTTGTGGCATAGGTGGTACACCACAGTATTTCTTGCTTTTCCTCCACTGATCATTGTGTCCTGGTACCCCCTCTGGGGTTGTAGGTGAAGTTAGTCCGTTCCTTTTTGTTGTTGGGTGAAATGGGGGCTTCCTGGGGTAGCTCTGGCATGTCACTTTGTGGAGGTTGCCCCTCATTTTGTGTAACCCGTCCATACTGAGGGGCAGTAATGTGAACTTGGGCCTCTTTTCCAGGGCTGGTATTGCTCGGAGGGTTAAGACCATTCCCATGTTTGCCGATCTCCTGATAACGGTCACTTGGTACTCGGCTTTCGACACCTGTGCGACCGGGCGAAGTGGCTCTGGTTGATTTACCATTACCCCTATTCAAGCCGTTGGCTTTCCTTCTTAGATTGTAGTTCATTGTATTTCTTTTTCCGCTGTCCACGGCCTCTTGTTCTTGTATTCGAGGCTTCCCTGCTGATTTCCCAGTAGGGGATATATATGTGCCTGTAAATGTAACTTAAAATCCCATACAGACGTAGGATGCAGTGATGATTGTGAAAAAATTCACATCGATTGCATATGTCGGTGAGATAAAAAAGTACCCAAAGAGGAATTACAGTTTCTACTTAATCAGAGGAGTGATCGTAAAATGTATATAGGTAGTGTAGATGTGAAGGTCACAAATTTTATAAAAGAGATACCAGAGGAAGCTCTCAGAACAAGTAAGTAAAGGAACGAAAACCATCAATCGTTCCACTGAAATTCAACCTTTGAGCTTAGTAGAAAATTCTTCAGATGAAGACAGTGACAGTGGGATAATGGAAATTGAAGACTGTGGTTTTGAAAATACTAGAAGCCAAATGAGAATGTCTTTGCGGCATGTTGCAATGCAGGCAGATAGATTTGGTGTATCAGATCGTGCTACTGCTGCTATTGCAACTGTAACTTTGATAGACGTTCGTATAATCACCAAAGAAGATGATCATCTCGTAATAGACAGAAGTAAAGTGCGGAGAGAAAGAGAAAGTCTTCGAAAAACATTGAAAAGTGACAAAGTGAATCCTATTACTTCCATATACTTCGATGGTCGAAAGAATCAGACTAAGTAAAGTGAAAGTCAATGATAGGTGGTACAGTGAAAAGAAGAGTGAAGAACACTATGTAATGATTGCTGAACCAGGTGGAAAGTATATTACCCATCAGACACCAGCATCGAGTAAGGCTGCAGACATAGCAAATTCAGTATTGTGAGTTATTAAAGAGAGGCATCTATAGAATGATGTAATAGGCGGTAATAGACTGTGAGAGCACAAATACCAACACTGGTTATGGGGGAGGTGTAATTCATGTTATGGAGAAAGCGCTTGGTAGACCACTTCATTGGTTCATTTGTATGCTTCATACAAATGAACTACCTCAAATACATATTTTTTAAACATTGCATGGTACAACATCTGGAGCAAATACCTTTGTTGGTCCTATTGGGAAAGCCATTCAGTTTTGTGAAAACTATCCAGTAGTATAATTCAAACCTATAACTCGTGGTAAAGAACTATTATATCCACCACATCACATTGTTGATGATCTTAGTGGAAATCAGCAACCAGAATGGTACAGATGATGAACACCTTGCTCATGTAAAGCCAGATCTTCTTAGTCATGCTAGATGCTTAACGCTTGCTAATAGGGTTTGTAGGCTCTATGTTTCAACAATGAAACCAACAAAGAAACTTTACACAATAACGCACTTCATTGTGACAAATTATGGTCCTAATTGGTTTGACATCAAGTGTAGACCTAATTGCATAGCTGGCCCAATGCATATGTTTTCTGCTATTAATAGTGTTAAGCATTTGTCCAGAGAATCAGTAAAAATTGCTGAGAAGTATATATATCCCGAAATGCATACTTTGCTCACCCGGAAAATATTCTCCTGGCAATGTTGTGTGACTCATCTAGGGAAAAACGTGAAAAAGCTGTTAGCAAAATAATGGACATGCGAAATGAGACTGGTCAAAATTTAGAATTGAGAGATTTCAAGGATCCTAATCATAATTTTGATGCAAAGGACTGGGATGAAATAATTAATTGGAATGATACTACACTAAGTGAGCCACCTCTTACAATAAAGCTAACAAAAGAAGAAATTTTAGCTATCAAAATTATCCCAATCATACCCAGAATGTAGAGCGTTGTATTAAATTAGTGACGCACTCTTTACGTTCGGTATTTGGGTTTGAAGCAAAGCAAAATGGATTTTGCTAAACGTTTTCCTTCTTTATTCGAATTTGCAGTTACCATTTGTGTACTCATTTGCTGTGTATTTCTATACTCTATACGTATTTAATGAAACATAAAAAAATTATTTTTCCTTCCTTGTTTCTTTATATTCCTTGCAACAAAACATTAAATTCGAGAATATCATTAATCCAGAAAAGAAAAAGTGAATAGAAATTCATTAAATAACCTGAAAATTATTTGCAGAAGATATATGTTTAAGTTTTGTGTGGGTTGTATCTACTGTATTTGTTTCCCTCACAACATAGCCAAGAATCAATTATAAACCACCGTAAACCTAGTCAGTAGCGGATTATAATGGGGGAAAAGAGGGCATTTTCCCCCGGCCCCAGATGCTGACCGACACCCAAGAAACTATGTAAACGCTATAATCTACCGTTGAAATAATTGGTCGACCGTGAGGAAGAAAAAAAAAATTCTAGATTCCGCTTCTACAAAACCTAGTTTAGTATCCCATTAATGTGAACAAAGTATACATTTTCTGTAATCACATTTTTGTTTTTGTTTCGTTTTCTGTTGATCGATCCCAGTCAGCTGATCACATCACTCATGTATGATGTATCAGGTAAAGAATTGTGTTTTTCTAGTGTTTTTCTAGTGACACCGGCCCGAAAATATTCATTGCCCCCGGCCGTAACAATGCTTAATCCGGCCCTAAACCTAGTTACGACACCCATTTCATATTTTGGCAAAAATGGGGCAGTTCAAGATACTCAAGAATATTTTTTAGGTTTTCTTTGTTTCCTCGTTAAAATCACAACATAATTTCAGAGTGCCTTATATATATATATATATTATATATATGCGCCTCGGTGGTGTAGTGGTTAGCGTCGCTGACTACGAATCCTTCAGCCTCGGGATCGAGACCCGCTGACGGCAGCCGGAGCAGCAAAACCCAGCTGTTCATCCTTCCACACAATAAAGATAGTGGTTGGTAGATAAATGGGTACCCTGGGTGGCCTAGAGGTTAAGACGCTGGGCTGCTGGTGGAACGTGGTTCGGATTCCACGTTAAACTGTAGGTCTAAGGTGGAATGAAAAGCTTGACCTTCGTCACAATGAACAATTCGGGTGGAAGCTAACTAAAGGTTACCAAAGGTGTATATATATATATATATATATATATATATATATATATATATATATAATCAGGTGCATTTTTATTCTGACCATTATTCCTCGATAAAATCTATTTTCTCTGCTATGTTTCTTAGAGCATTGAGAGTTGTCAGTCCTGAATTTTTAGATTCCGAGTTATGCAATATCATGAATAGTGGTACTAAATTATGTTATCCTATTTCATTTTTAGATAAGTGCCTTAGGAAAGCCAAGAATAGGTATTATAATAGTGTAACTCTAAAGGAATTTGAGCGTAAAAATATCCTTAGCCTACCTTACCATGTAATTTTTCAATATCTTCCGACTTCACTTAAAGCAATTGGTATCAATGTAGTCTTTAAGTATAATAATACTGTTAAATCACGCCTAATAAAGAATAGTCCGGATAATGTGGTTGGTTGTGTGTATTCGATCGGATGTACACAATGTGACGCAGTATATATAAGGCCAAACGGGTAAAACGTTAGATATTAGAGTAAAACAGCATAAATATGCGTGTAGAACAGCAAATAATTTAATGCATTGTTTAACCATATGTATAGATGTAATCATAGTATCAAGTGGGATAGTTCTAAAGCGCTCGTTAAAAACAGAGATATAATTGGAAGGAATATTCTAGAATGTGCATTTATCCATTTTAAAAATAATTTCAATAACAGTGCGGGAATGTATAAAATTGACAATATCCTGTTAAAATACCTTTTCCCTCTAGTCAACTCTTGTTAATCATTTGCTAATCTTTTTGTTTTTCTGTGCCGTTGTATATATTTTTGCCATCTCGCTTTCTCCCTTCATTCCCTGAAGAGGTGTACTTCTGAATACACGAAAGACCTTGGAATCATTTTTTCTTTTTCCTTGTGGGTTTGCATCATTCATTCATTTCGCGTGTTTAATTGTTAAATTCATCCCATATATATATGTTAACCCCTCCGTCTATGGCCCTGGGGTGGTTCGGAGTCGACGGGGGTTCTGGTTAGGAGGCAGCAACGGATATGTTACTTGCAGTAGTTTCTTCTATACTACTCTCCGAGTTCTTCTTTAGTGGCTCGGAGGATTCTGAGAGGCTTATTAAATTCTTTGAGGTTTCTCCCCGATTCTTCTTGTAACTTATCGGGAGATTCTAATGACTAAGTTTTCTGAAGAGAGCACGGCTCGAAGGAGAAGATAAAGACTTTTTCTTACTGTGTTTTACTATTAAACTGTTACAGGTAATGCTCAGCCTCGTAGTTGGAATCAGAATGAACATGGAAGAAATTGGTGGGGTTTATATACCCCGATTCTACTAACATCATCATCATTAAATGTTGAAGAGGCTGCATTATTTTTGCACAATATTTGAAAATAAAGTAAATCTTTTAGCTGTGGTAAGGTTTAAACGAATAAACAAGATATTTGAAGATGAAGCCATATTTTTATCTTAAATTGCGTATTTTCAGATCTGATGTTATCATGATCTGCCAAGTTAAATAAAAGTGGAAATTGAACTATGCATCTTTACACTAAAATATGCATATGAGTAAAAATTAAAGGTTTAAGATTTACAATTAAATGCTTAGGCAAGACATGACTTCATCTTTTATAACGAAGAAAGAATGAATACAAAACATGACATGGCAAAAGTTACTCAGGATTCATTATTAAGCTAAATCTAAAAAAATGATTATGAGATTTTAAAAAACAATAGGTCATCAATTATTTGGCAAAGTAGAAAGCACATCAAAATTTATTCCAACGGAAAAATAATAATAAAAAAAATAACAACAGTATCGCCGATTCTACATTCCTTATGGCGACATAATGTCGGGTCGGACATTGAGTACATTGTAATTTTGGTCTATTGAAACTATGATTATAATTACCAATTAATTCATTTATTATCGTTAACTACAATTCCATTAAAGTACATTGACTATGTCATTTAGTACATTACATCATTAAGTACAGTTTCATTAAAGTACATTACGTCGTTTACCATTCTTACAGTGTTTTTATATATTTATATATGGTTATAATATATGGTTATAATATATGGTTATAATAATTATATGGTTATAACATATGGTTATTATATATGGTTATTATATATGGTTATTAGTACAACACAAGTACATGAGACATGACACACATAATATAACATAACGCATGATAATGTTATAAACTCGAATCAGAGCGAAAGGAGATATTTATCTTAGAAGCGTTCGATTTTGCCAGTTAGCGGAATTTGATAACTTAACCTCAGCATTTTCGAGTTCATCTCGGGAGGTGATATAATTAAAAATAAAAATGAAAAAAATAATACGAGAACGTATTTGTGCGCTTTCGAACGAATGCATGAAGTTTTGCATTTCATAGATTGACACGAGTAAAAATGAATATTTAATAAAATTTATATAGGATAATGATCAAGATAAGATATGGACGTATGGGGGCGGGGGATATGGTCGAATAATAGTTATATTTATACTACATAACATATAAATAATGACTTCTATAGAGTGTTTAGTTTTTAGTATGATGTTAAAGAATTTTCATACATTGAATACTAGATATTTGATGAAGGGAAATTAATGACGGAAAAATGTGACGTCATAGTTATTGAATTTGTACGTATAGTACAAATCATTATTAGGAAGATTTACAAGAACGAATTAGAGACAAAGAGTGGGTAGTAATGACTAAGAAGTACAACTACGGGTTCCAATCCTGTTATATGCAATGTGTATGCATAATCTAGGGTCGAGGGTGAGATGCAAGACAATCATAATTAATTATAATAACTTCTATAACAAATGGAAAATGGATAATGGATACGACTAAACCATAGAAATGGTAGATCGTAAGGTTATGAGTTTATGACAAACAAAAGTAGAAAGCTACAATTAAATTTTTTATCCAAACTCGCGTTAAGCGATTTTGGTTCTTATGTAAAAATGAATATTGATTATTCATTGTTCATTTATATATATATATATATATATATATATATATATTTTTTTTTTTTAAAGTTCGGGAAGAACCGATTCGCCTCTATTTAAAAGGGCATATCTCGGCCGGAAAAACAAAGAAAAAGTGAGAGGAAAGACAGAGGAAAAAGAAAGGGTGGAGGGGACAGTCGAAGTGGAAAAAGACCAAGGATGACAAGGACTGCAGGGTCGAGTCCCATCATCCTTGGGTGCTAGGGCCGGGAGGGCGCACGTGAAACCTCCAGGAACAAGCACGTACAAACGAGCACAAAGAGCACTCAAGAGCACGAGCTTAGAACCCCCTTGCGGGGGAATATATATATATATATATATATATATACACATTGTTTTTTTTTTGCCTTCCAGTTCGAGACAACAAATCATTTACCATTTTTTAATGTAATTTGAGCGAAGTAAAATGTTGTTTTTTCTTGAATGTTTTCTCCATGTAAACTATCTTCATCGCTGCATTATGTTCTCCGTTGGCATAGTTTATCTGTTTGTTTTCCAAGAATAATTGTATAATTGGATTGAAGAATGGAGGTTTGCTGAACAAGAACGAAAAACTTTAAAGGTATTATATAAATTTATGTAGATGTACGAATGTGTATGTACTGTATATAGATTCTCTCACATGTACATACGTGTATGTAGTTATGTACAGTATATACGGGGTAGGAAAAAAGTCTTTAAGGATTTTATACATACAAATAATTTGTTTATAATAAATAAATTCCAATGATATCACTGCAATGTATGCGATACTTTTTAACACTAGAAGGACCGAGATTTTCAACTGCCTATAAGGACCGGAAAGCGTCAATTGACGCAAGTTGATTTTTTTTTTATTTTTACCCTTCCACAGGTTAAAAACGGCAGTTAGCAGGAATAATATATATTACATAAAAGGAAAAAATGACAATTTATCAGTAATTAATTATTTATTATTAATAATATATATCAGTTATGTGTTTATAATGCACTTGTTCTACACTTTTTGGTCGCACACTTGCCACAGACTGGCTTTCTACAGACACTGCACAGATTAACGGTTCTCTTTCTACATTTTGTGGATCCGCATGTACGACGCACTTTGGCTGGAGTAGCAGCATTCTCAGCTTCATCGTCTACATCCACTACTGCGAAAGCCTCAGGAATTCCAAGGGGAGAGTTGTTAGTAAGCTCCTCGCTGACCCTTTTAATGTACTCTCTGCGGCTAATGTTGGAGCGACACACCATTTTGTAGATGATCTAGCTGTTGATCAAGGCCATATCCAGCACATTATAGAAAACATGAATTGGCCATCGCCTACTAGCTGCTTTCACAGAATAGGACCTTGACATTTGATCAATCACATCAACCCCACCTTGTTTTTGTTATAAAACAGAATGGTCTCCGGTTTTTGTTTCGGGTTGTTTTCTGTTGGTATCTGAACATCGGGATGGAGACTACTCAAAAGAACCACAGCCTTGGATGCTTTGCACTGATAAGAAGTGAGGGTCACAGCAGTCTGTCCTGTATATTTGAACACTTCAGTTTCGTGCAGCTGCATTCTTCAGGAAGCTCTCTGCGATTTTGGCGGATTGTACCAACTATGCTGCTTTTTTTCTGTGCCAGTCGTATAGCAAGGTCCAGTGATGTGAAGTAATTGTCATAGGTGACGTTGTAACCTTGCTTGAACACTGGAGTCAACAGTTTCAATACTACATCAGTAGCCACGCTAACATCGGCATTTCTGGTATCATCCTTTCCAAGGTAAGGGAAGCCATTGAACAAATACTGTACTTATTCTCCACATCTACTGCCATCCAAAACTTCAAGCCAAACTTGTCTGGCTTGTTTGCCATGTATTGGATAAATTTGCAGTGTGCTTTGCAAGGTAACAACTGCTCATCTACCGTGACATATTGATGGGGAATAAACGCCTTTTGGCAATTGTCAATGAAAGGGTACCATAGCTGTGATGCCAAATATGAAATTTAGGATATTGGGAGGGTGGTTGAGAGAGAGCAGAAGTGGTCCTCAGAGGAAATAGATTTGGTAGTCTCTTTAATGTACAATACTTTATGGTTAACAAAGGTATGTGAATAATTGTTCATCATACTGGGTCATATCCACATTAGTAATTTATTACTATGTGGTGAGATTATCTCCCACCGACAACAACCAGCCAACAAAACTGAAGTCAAACACCAGAACCTTGGCTTCGGTTCGTTCTTCCTTTTGATCGTATGAAGGGAGGAACAATTACGCAGTTGGCTTGCGAACTACTCTACAGAAATAGTGACTGAAACAAAAGTTGAAGTTAAAAACCAATACAGGCTAGTGTACCCAGAATAGGCCTACTTGAATTAGCTTAACTGAAGACTACGATATTAAGATTAACTCTACAAGACGCTACATCATCCCATTGACCAACTGAGGTGAGTCAATTCTTTCACTTTACCTTTCGGTTAACAGTTAACAAATATCCCCAATTTATTACATGAACCGTAGTAAATTTTCTATGGTTTTATTTGTGGGAATTGTATCTGTGACTTTAATCATCCTATTTGCTCCGGACCATTTCTGGATTCTCGAGTCCTAATTTAATAGGTTGGATTAATTTTAACCTGCGTTAGGGGTTTGGAAATTGAGGTAGGTTTAATTGAGGTCAATCTCCAACAGTGCAGTTTTTCATAATGGTGGCCCGTGTGGGGAACAATAAAACAGATATACTATTAAATTCTGAGTGCATTTAACATAGCCTAGAGAACATTATAAATTACACTTAACGCTCGATTTTCGTTTATCGTAACTCGCGGTTGCGAACAAACTCCTTACAAAACTGTACTCTGCTCCCGAGAGTAAACAAAAGTTTTTTCTTTGCGGTATTGAAATAAGTGAACTAATTATTTAATTAAAATTAAGGCCTACATTTAATAACGTAAGGCTTACAAATTTAATTTAAGTGTGAACTTATTGAATTTATTGTTAGCCTATTAGCGTAGGGCTAGGCTACTCAATTAGGCTTGAATTTGCTTAACCTAGGACTCGTAAGGGTGGACAATAACATAGGCTAGGTAGGCTAGCCTAGTCGTAACCTTAGCCTAGGGTCATACACTTGACATAGGTTTAGGTTAAACCCTTGTGCATTTAATATTGCCTGGTGTTACTTTAAAATTTGTACATTTATCCTCTTTAAGATTTCCGCCTTCTGATTGAAGTTAGGGCCTGTTATTTTGAGCCTAATCTATAGCCTACATCTAACTAACGTAGATTTAGCCTATTTAACTGATCAATTAGGCTAGATTTATTAACAATGGTTGATACAGAAACAAACAATACAGATAGGTCTAGGGCTAAACCCAACACAAATTCTAAATTAATAGCCCTTAAAAAGAAAAAGGCTGTGAGAAAGGGTGTAATTACTAGGTCACTTAATGACTTTAGAAGAAAATCTACTCCTTCAAAGGCTGATTTTGAAAGTCTTAAACACAGTAGATCGAATAAAAAGTGAAGTCATAATTATTGATGAGGAAATAAGATCAGAAATTGAAGATGATAATTTACTATCAATTGATGATTTAACATCACTATTAATAGAAAATGAGGCCTACTTAGGTGAGGTAGACAGTTATATAGATGAACTTCAAACTCAAATAAACACATTAACCTTACAACAAGAAATGAATATGAATCAAAGCTTTGCTAATGCTTTGATGAATTCATATGTTCGGGGTAATTCTGAACAAACAGAATTAAAAGCAAGGTTACCTACTTTACACGTTCCAAACTTTGAAGGTGACAGAACCAAGTTTCAGTCATTTTATGATAAATTTGATAGCCTCATTGGGAGTAAAGACTATATTTCTGAAGTGGATAAACTCAGTTATTTACTAAATTACCTTAAAGGACCTGCTCTCAAATTAGTTGAATTCTTGCCTGCTATTGGTAGCTCATATGCAGTAGCAATAGATCTTTTAAAAAGAAATTATATTAATAGAGCAGAAATAATCCATGAACTTGCTCTTAAACTTAAACAAATGAAGCCATGTAAAGATAATTACAGTGGTATTTATGAATTTTACTGTTGTTTTGAATCAACTCTGGGCCAACTTACAAATAACAAAATAAATTTAAAAGAATCTGCCTGGTTTATTCAAGCTATTGTATTTGAGTGTTTGCCACCACAGGTTAGGGAGATTTTTCAACGTAAGACAGTAGACATTTATCCAACTTTAGATGAATTGAGGTCTGAATTTCCCACTGTATTATCAATTTATAAAAGTAAAAGTTCATCTTTGCCTGCCACTTCTGAGGCTCATAAAGCCCATTTTCAAGAACAAAACTCTGAGACTAAAACACCAACTTTGCAAAATTTTAATATTGCAACAAAAAAGGATTACACTCCATACTGTAAATTTTGTTCCAGTAATGAACACAGTAGTACAAGATGTACTAAATTTAATAACTTTAATTCTAGATCTAAACGTTGTGAAGAGCTTAATCTTTGCAAGAAATGTACTGGGACAGGACATCATAAAAAAGATTGTAAATCTGAACTAAAATATAAATGTAAACTTTGTGATAGTTTAAATCATGTCACATCAATGTGTAACTCTGAAAAGAATTCAAACAATAACAGTAGACCTAGTCATAATAAAACTTCGAGTTTATCTCAAACTGAACAAAAAGATGGTGGTAATACCTTTAGTGGACACATTTGTCCAAATAGTGTAGCTAAAAATTCAGAAATTCTTTTACCTACCATTACATTAGATTTAAAGAACAACAAAGGTGGTACTACTCCCATTAGATGTCTCATAGATTCTTGTTCACAACAAACATTTGTCAGTCAATCCTTGATAAATGAATTAGACTTAATACCTAAAAGTAATAAACAAGAACTCTGTTTAACATCTTTTGTTAATGATAGCTCAGAAAAAACTAACTATGAGACAGTTGAACTAGGACGGACCTAGAAAACCAAACTCATAATTTAAAAGCTGATTGTTAAACAAGTAGGACAAGATCAACTTGTAGTCCCTAAACTGAGTCAGACAATTAAAGAATTGAAGAAACATCATGTAATAGCAGATAGGTACATTAAAAACAATATAGTGGATAATATACAAATGTTATTGGGAGCTGACTGTATTCACCTTATTCAAAGAGGTATAGTTAAAATTGGAGATGGAATAGCCATCAACACCACTGGGTATAGCACCCTTAGGAGATTTAACCAAATATAATTTGGATAATAAACAAGAACAGTCTTTATGACTAAGCTCACCAGATAGCATGTGTTTGAACACAGTTTTGCAAAACTCTTGTAAAAATGTTAATAATTTAAACACTGCTATAACAAATAATTTAAATTCCCCCATTTCTGATGAAACTTTAGATGAAGGGCTACAGCAACTATGGTTGCTGGAATCTGTAGGCATTTATGACACTATTCATTCAGATGAAGATCAATTAATGGCAGAACATTTTGAAAACACAATTGAATACAAAAACAACCATTATTTAGTTGAACTACCCTGGAAAACAAACTGTCCTACCTTAACAGATAACACTGGTCAACACTCATTTTATTGCCAATCATATTAGAGTGATTTTGGGGTAACTTTGTGGTGCTGATTCCGAATATGACATCGGTTTTGCTAGATTGGCTCTAATTTATGAGATAATTGGTACCCCATTGAAACACGTAAAAATGCAAAAAATTTCATGTTCAGGCGGAGCCTACTTACAAGTCGCATTGAAATTGTCTCAAATCATACAAAAGTAAACACATGAAATACATAATGGCATTTTATTCGGTCTCACCATCTAGAATGTTCCGGTAGTTTCCCATATGCACGCGTTATGGTTACGTTTCCTATTAATTAAGGGTATTCATTATCTCAAGAACTAGAGCCAAATCGGAAAAACTACTTTCATTTTGGAATTCACCAACCCCAAAATACCCTAAATTCGTACGAATTTCCTTGGCAACGAAAAAAAAAAGTTTTTTTGTTGACCTGTGTAATCTTAAAGTTGCTAAAGGTCATTTATATAAAGTAATACAAAAACTTAGGGCAGACAACAAGATTCAAATGTATAATGATGTTTTTAAAGAATATTTACAAAAAGGGTTTATTGAAGAAGTTACAACTAATCCTTTTAAAAAAGGAAGGTTGTCATTACTTAACCCATAGAGGTGTTTACAGACAAAATGCACCGACGACAAAACTCAGGGTTGTTTACAACTGTAGCCTCAATGATTCCAACAAACATAGTTTAAATGATTGCCTTATAGAGGGTCCAAATTTAATTTCTGACCTTGTGAAAATCTTGCTGAGGTTCCGGTTAGATGAACATGCATTACAAAGTGACATCTCTAAAGCATTTTTAAGAATTCATCTAAAGAATGACAGTGATAAGGATCAACTCAGATTCTTATGGTTTAAAGACCCTCATGATTTAAACAAAGGATTTGTCACATACAGATTTAATGTTATTCTTTTTGGTGCTAATTGTTCACCTAGTCTATTAGCTTTAACTCTGAAACACCATTTAAATACATTTGAGAATTCTTTCACCATAGATTTCTTAAAACACTATTTCTATGTTGATAATCTAATAGGCTCCACTTCTACTCAGCCTGAATTATTTGAGATCTGTGGCTCAGCTCAAGACATCATGAGTCAGGGTAATTTTGAATTAAGAGAGTGGATCTCAAATGATGAGGGTTTGAACCAGAAAATCATGTGTGATGGTAAGGGTCTCACTGAACCTACAGACAAAGTTAAAACCTTGGGCATGACATGGTACTTGGATTCATCTTCTAATAAACATGATTCAATCTGTACTAAAGAGTTTCAACTCAATTTAGAAGCTGACACTAAAAGACAAATACTCTCAGAATCATCTAAAATATTTGATCCAATGGGTCTATTCCTTCCTGCCACAATTAGATCTAGAGTTTTTATTCAAAAACTTTGGAATCAAAGTCTAGGTTGGGATGATCCAATTCCAAATCAAGACCAAAAATACTGGAAAAGGTTAGCTTCTGATTTAAATAAAATACAGAACATAAAAGTTCCCAGAACTACTGGATTTAGGAAAAAGCTTCAATCTCTGCATATATTTGCTGATGCAAGTACTCATGCTTATGGGTGTTGTGCTTACCTTGTAAGTCATGAGGAAAGTAATTTAGTTTATGCTAAGGGGAAGGTTGCATCCATTAAACCCAGTAAAACAATACCACAATTGGAACTTTTGTCAGCTTCACTGGCAGTTAAGATCATATCTTTCTTAAAAGATACCTATTATGATGTAAATATCACTGACACATATGTTTGGCTAGATAGTCAGATATGTTTGTCATGGATACAACATGATAGCTTAAGCTGAAAAAATATCTTTGTCAGAAACAGAGTTAAAGAAATAGCTGAAGCTAATAAAACTCTGAACATGTATTTCAAATATATTCCAACAAAACAAAATCCAGCAGATTTCATCACTAGAGGTTTATCCTATAAATTGTTGAAGACCAACAAAGCATGGTTCAGTGGACCAAAATGGATATCTCATCCAGAGCAGTGGCCTACTGAGCCAGCTAATCTAACATCAAACAACACAATGTCAGCTGACACCACAGAGCCATTTCTTAATTATGAGAAGTACTCAGACTTCAACAAACTCATTAGGGTTACCTCTTACTGCTTGAAGTTTATACACAACTGTTTGACAAAGATAAACAAATATTTAAAGAAAGATGAAACAACATTCACAGAAGTTGCTACCAATTACTGGATCACTCATGTTCAACATTTAGAATATAATAGAGAGTTAGAATTTTTAACTTTTGGTAAACAATACAAAGAATCTTTACCTTCAGCAGTCATAGATCTGAACTTGTTCAGGGATGAAGATGGTCTTCTTAGGTGTAGGGGAAGACTAAATAAGTCAAAATTAGCTTATCCAGCTAAATGTCCAATTTTGCTTCCCAGATACAATCACCTTACCACCCTAATTATTAGACATGTACATAATGAAATCCATCACATGGGGGTACCTCAGACATTAGCAACCTTAAGGAAAACTTTCTGGGTACCAAAAGGCAGAGTAACAGTAAAAACAGTTCTTAATAACTGTATAACATGTAAAAGGATTCACTCGAGACCCTACAAAAAACCAGATCCACCTGATTTGCCAAAAGAGCGAGTTACTCTTAACAGACCATTTGAAACTATAGGCATAGATTATACAGGGGCTGTAACTGTGGGGGTTAACAACATCGAAATAAAAATTTACATCGTACTATTCACGTGTCCTGCATCACGAGCAGTTTATCTGGATGTTGTTGGAGATCTTACAGCAGAATCATTTGTTGCCGTCTTTAAGAGATTTTGTGTACAACATTCAGTACCTAAAACAATTTGGACAGATAATGCCACTTATTTCAAAGCTGGTGAACAAATAATTAGTGAACTTTTACAAACTGAAACTGCTCAATTCTTTTTGAATAGCTTAAACATTACATGGAAATATATTCCTGTTGCCTCCCCATGGTATGGCTCTATCTGGGAGAGGAACATTCAAACTGTCAAGAATTGCTTAAAGAAAGCAATTGGCAGGAAACAAATACAATTATTTACACTGCTCACTTTCTTAGCTGAGATTGAAAGTGTGTTAAACAATAGGCCACTCAATTATGTGAGTGACAACATAAATGATTTAGAAGCATTAACGCCCAATCATTTGATGAAAGGTGAACAAACTTGCTTGTTGCCTGACAAATCAATTTCATTGGATGATCCTGATTGGTCTCAAGAACACAGTGAACTTCAGACAAAATTCAGACATTTGACTGACATTAAGACTCATTTTGTTAAACGCTGGACTGATGAGTACCTTACAAGTCTTAGAGAAAGACACAAACACTTGACAAACAAAAACTGGACAAACACTATTAAAGTAGGTGACATTGTGTTGATTCACGACAGTGTACCACGACAATACTGGTCTCTTGGTAGAGTTTTGGAACTCAAACCAGGAGAGGACAGGGTGACAGGGGTAGTTAGACTCAAGACTGCTACTGGGGAGACTACTAGGGACATTTCTCTATTATACCCACTTGAGTCTGGGCCTACTATCTGTTTAACAGAACCTAAGATAGAAACTAGTTATCCAGTTTCTCAAACAAAAGCTTATGATTCCGTACGAACTTTCTCTCAACCTTTAACAACTTGTGTGGTAACGCACACAACAACGAGTTTAACTTATACAAGGCCTCAGCGCCACACAGCCTTAAAAGCCAGGAGCTTTTTACAACAAAAAATTAATGCTGGGGAATTGTAAATATTTCATTTTCAAAGGATAGCTACTTTTACACGATTGTACTTATAACTAATTTAGCTAGACCTATATTCTTTCTCTTTACTTAATCTTCATAGTGAGAACTATATTTATTTTCATTCTGTGGATGAAACCCCTTATTATTATTCTTAATGAGGATTTATAAATGCTACATTTCTTTTATAAAGGAATGAGGATATAACACAGGCAATTGGTGGTTTCAATGCACTAACATTACAACAATTATATCACTGGGCAACAAAAAAAAAATTTTTTCGTGTCCCAAGAATGAAAATACCTTATTCTTATAGTATTTTCTGTGCTGAATCCAAATAAGTTTGTAAAATTTCTCTATCAGGTCTGGTTTTTGTGTGACATGCAATTTAATTTTTAAAAACCCATATAGTTACATACTTATTAAAATATGATCGAAAAGACATACCTGTAGTTTAAAAAGTAGCTTGTTTTGATTTTCTGCTGTGCTTTGCCTCAGGCATGTCTCTCTTAAGAGTCCAGCAATAGTCAGCCAGCATACTGGGGCTCCATTTGCCTTGGTAACGGTTTTCCATGGTAGAAATATCCTGATGAAAACGCTCACCATGTTCGTCGCTTACCGCACCCAGGTTTTCCGGAAAAAAGTCCAAGTGAGAGTCCAAGAAATGAACCTTTAATGACATATTGCACCCCATTGCTTGGTAAGACTTAAGAAGATCTCCTACTATTTCAGGATAGTTTTCGGCCTTGTGATTTCCAAAAAAATTTGTGCAGACACTTTTGAAACTCTGCCACGCAGCTTTCTCAACTTCATTCAACTCTCCTTCAAATCTCTCATCTCTTAACAATTCTCTGATCTGAGGGCCTACAAAAATGCCTTTTTTAATCTTGGCATCACTGATCCGGGGAAACTTATTTCTCAAGTATGTGAATCCTGTTTGCGCTTTATCCATCGCTTTAACAAAGTTTTTCATAAGTCCAAGCTTGATATGCAAAGGAGGAAGGTACACTTTCTCAGGGTCAACAAGTGAACTATTCACAACATTTTTCTTGCCTGGAACAAGTGAGGTGCGTTTTGGCCAATCCTTCTTAACGTAGTGGTTTTGCTTGTCCCTACTGTCCCACTCACATAAAAAACAACAGTACTTGGTGTAACCTAGCTGCAACCCAAGCAAAAGTGCAATGACCTTCAGATCTCCACAGATATTCCACTTATATTCTGATACTGAAACTTTTCTAAAAGCAACTTCATGTTGTCGTATGACTCTTTCATGTTTGCAGCATGTGCAATAGGTACAGAAGGAAATTTATTTCCGTTGTGAAGAAGGACTGCTTTCAAGCTGACTTTTGAGGAGTCAATGAACAATCGCCACTCATCCACGTTATGTTCATGACCAAGAGCCCCCATGACTGAATTAACACCTTTACAAAACACAAGTCCATCTTCATGGGAGAACCATTCTTTGAATTCATCATGGCGGCTGCGGAAAAAACAAACTTTAGTGTCACGTTGCAGTAAATTCCAACCCTTTAATCTTGAACCTAAAAGTTCAGCCTGCTTCTTAGATAATTTCAAATCACGAACTAGGTCATTTAGATCTCCTTGTGACAGTAAATGTGGTTCATTGGAGGAACAGGTAGCCTGGAATGTTGGATCAGAAATGTCTTCATCTTTTTCCTCGTGATATGCTACAGCTACGTTTGATTCCTCATCACTTAAACTTACATGTTCAGGAGGATTTGGTACTGGAAGTTGAGCACTGTGGGGAACTGGTCTCATTGCAGACGGTAGATTAGGGTATTTCATAAGGCTCTTTATTTTTGAAGTGATCCCCTTTGTATTTACCAGGCAGAAATAGCAGTCTGTTGTGTGATCTTTGGGTTCCCTCCAAATCATTGGAATAGCAAATGGCATGTGACGTGAACCGTTTAGCCATCCTGTAAGTAGTCTTACACATGTCACAACAAATGTGAGGGGCCCAACTCTTGTCCTGATCGCCTACTTTACATCCGAAATAAAGTTCATAGCATTTTTTTACTAATGGTGTAAAGTTACGTTTCTGGGATTTTAAAGTTAGATCACCACATACATAACAAAAGGAATTAAGATGATTCAGACAGTTCCACGGCATTACAAAACATCTATATGAATACAACACTGGTGTAAAATTAACAAGAAGCAACAGACACTAGCTGTTAACACTGTGACATTTACAAGCAGACTGACTTGGAGCTGCTCTACACACAGAAACTAGCCTCATGTCTGAACAGGTAGAAACATGGTTCAACCTGCACAGTCTGCTGCTCCGATCAAATTTATCCTGCCAGCATTATCAGAACTTTCTCCCCAAAGGAATATATTGTACTAATTTTACAGAAAAATTAATACAACATATATATTAATATTAATATATTTTATTATAGTTATATTAATTAATATAATATATTATTATATTTATTATTTTTATAATGTTTTATATTATAATATTGTTATATACTTAATTATATATAATATGTCATTATTTTTTTATCCGGTGATCATGCTAAATGAGGAAAAAATGAACATAGCGTCACAAGTAAACTAAGCCTGATAGAAAAAATCTTATTTCATATTTAGATTCAGCATGAAAACGTACACTTAGAACACCCATCAAAACCCTTGTGACAAAATTGTTGTTGACCAGTGTTATCTTTATGTAGGAGAAAAATTGATGCTTAGCATTCAAATTTTTCTTTCCAGGCCCCCCAGTATATGAAATTTAGGATATTGGGAGGGTGGTTGAGAGAGAGAGCAGAAGTGGTCCTCAGAGGAAATAGATTTGGTAGTCTCTTTAATGTACAATACTTTATGGTTAACAAAGGTATGTGAATAATTGTTCATCATACTGGGTCATATCCACATTAGTAATTTATTACTATGTGGTGAGATTATCTCCCACCGACAACAACCAGCCAACAAAACTGAAGTCAAACACCAGAACCTTGGCTTCGGTTCGTTCTTCCTTTTGATCGTATGAAGGGAGGAACAATTACGCAGTTGGCTTGCGAACTACTCTACAGAAATAGTGACTGAAACAAAAGTTGAAGTTAAAAACCAATACAGGCTAGTGTACCCAGAATAGGCCTACTTGAATTAGCTTAACTGAAGACTACGATATTAAGATTAACTCTACAAGACGCTACATCATCCCATTGACCAACTGAGGTGAGTCAATTCTTTCACTTTACCTTTCGGTTAACAGTTAACAAATATCCCCAATTTATTACATGAACCGTAGTAAATTTTCTATGGTTTTATTTGTGGGAATTGTATCTGTGACTTTAATCATCCTATTTGCTCCGGACCATTTCTGGATTCTCGAGTCCTAATTTAATAGGTTGGATTAATTTTAACCTGCGTTAGGGGTTGGGAAATTGAGGTAGGTTTAATTGAGGTCAATCTCCAACAGTGCAGTTTTTCATACCAAACAAAACTTATCTTGTGCTAGATTTCGCCGCCTCTCAGTTTTCAGATCAAAACGAAGGTATTTCATAATTTCCAAGAATCGATTGCGTGGCATAGTTTTGTTGAATATAGGACATCCACAGGAGCCATTCCACATACTCTTGATGGGTAAGTTACGTCCATCAATGACACCACGAGCGATGACAAGACCAATGAACTTATCCAATTCATCTAATGTCACAGACCAGTTGGGATCACCTGTAGCTCGTTGGCCTTCAGCATTTGTACACTTTTGGATGTTTCTCATCATTGGTTCATCAAAGAGGATTCTGAATGATGAAAGTGGGCTATTCTTGATGACACGTGTTGTGGAATATGCAGTAGGACCAGAATGAATCCGTACAATGTTTTGCTGTTGCAGGTGTCCTCGCAGTCTGCGATGCGGCAGCCCACCGCCAAGATGATCCATCTTTACCTATAACTTCTCCAACACCCACTGCATCTGCTCCACTGCCACCTTGTGCGGGTTTATCACTTTGTCTACGTCCAGGACGTGTCCCACGACCTTAATCTTGTCGAAGACACGGCTTTGCCCACGACTATCTCGACCACGGGCTTGTCTAAGATAATTGCCATGAGTGGGTAAAGGTACAATAATAGGCTCCTCATCGCCAGATTCAGAGGAAGAAGAAGACTCAGTTTCAGCCACTGCCTGAACTGCAGCATTCACTATATCATCTGACTCACTGTCCGATGCATCACAATCAGAGGCATCGGATGGAATATTTCGAAGTTGCTCCAATGCCTGCTCTACAGAGTCCTTTGCGAGACATAGCGTTATATATTTATTTATATTTATCTATATTATTATTTATTATTATTTATATATTTATTTATCTGAAATGGGAAAGAAATCGTTATTAGACAGGAATATATTGACGGAATGAACAAACAAATAAAATAGAGCCATATATTGTACATGCGTCATTTGACGCACCTGGTCCTTCAGGGTAGTGGTTTCTCTCATAGGTTTTCTGTATCAGATGAAAAGATGAAATTGACCATGAATATAGATGCCATTGAAATATTAAAAGTCACGAAAGATGAGGTATAAAGGCCTAAAGGGTTAGACTTATAGGCAAAAAAAAATTGCGTCAATTGACGCATGTTGTCTTTCTAGTGTTAAAGTAACTATACAAGACCAGGATGACGCTAGGCTAGATCAGGAAGACCCTACGCCCTAGCCCCAGTCAGCGCTATGTCAGTAAGGATGGAATACACCAATGAAGAAAAAGTGTATCTTGTATCGTGGGCTATTTCTTATAATAATTGTGAAAAAGTTTGCGTTTATTTCAAGAAAAATATAATAAACCATCATCAAATGCAACCCATCTTCGATACTAGAAGTTCAAACTTTGGAAACAGGGAGCCTGGCCAGTAACGGCGACAGGATACAACAACAAAGAAACTGTCCTCGCCACTTTTCAAGTCGATCCAACAATTTCAACAAGAAAAGTTGCACAGGAATTGGGGTTCTTCCAAATTTTCATCAGCAAAAATATTGAAATCACAGGGGTACCACGATTACAAACTCATTTACTCTCAGCTCATATACGACGATGATTCTGATAGACGGATGCAGTTTGCTGAAACAATGAGACAAAAGTTCAACAGTGATCCAGATTTCGTTCGAAAGATTTTCAGATGAATGTGTCTTTGGTTTAACGAGTAAAGGAAACACAGTGTTCACTACTGGGCGAAAAAAAATTGGGTAAACCCGTTAAAACGGCTACACTAACAGTTTGGGCGTGCATTGGCTATTCAGGACTCGTTTCTTTTGACATACAAGAGATACGATGGATGGAAAATGCTATTGCCAGGTATTGAGAGACAAAGTTTTGCCACAGTTCACTAATGGCTTTGGCAGGAATTGGCTTTATCAACATGATGGAGCGATGCCACATTACTTTGCAGCTTTTTTTATGCAGGAAGGAGGGGCCAAGGGCGAATGCTCGCAGAGGTCCCTCCCCCAGAGAAGAAGAAGAGAGCCAAAATCAAGGTCCTGGGCTTTCGAGATGCCTGGACATTCTGTTTGAAAGATGGGAGGTCATAGACAGAAGGAAAGATGAATTGAGGAAGGTTGTTCCAGAGTTGACCGTTGAGTAGATGAAAGACTGAAAATACCGATTAACCCTTGTGTTAGAGAGTTGGACAGAAAAGGAATGAGAAAGTGTCGAAGTCTGGTACTGCGTGCTCTCCTTAAAGGAGGAGGCATGCAGTTAGAGAGTTCAGAAGAGCAATGTCTGTTATAATAGCGATAGTAAAGAGAGAGTGAGACAACATTGCGGCAAAGAGAGAGAGAGAGACTGAAAGAGATTCACAGAGAGAATCCACAAATGTATCATAGCGGATGGAAAACTCTTTGAAGATTAAATTACAATTTAACGAAATATTTGTGTGAATAAATTTCTTATAGACTTTTTGTTTGATTTGTTTCATCATTTGAACGCTTATCTCTATAATGTTGTTAACTAAATAGTTGTATGTGTAAAATCCTTAAAAAAATTTCTTTCACCCTGTATATACAGTTATACACGTAGTGTTTGTTGTTCATTTCATTGCTCAGCCTTCTTGTTAACAACCGCAATCTTTTGACAGAGGAAACCCACAGTTTAACGTTGAACTCGAACCAAGGTCGCTATATCATCTGAACATAGAGGACGGTCACCTATCGAACTGCGACCCAGAGCCAATGTCGCTTAACTACACACATCTTTATCCAGTCTTGCAACATGGACTAGGACATAGTGCGCAGATTTGCAGTATACTCTGTAGCAAACAAGAAGCAGTTACTGAAATTGGACTGTTAATTTAACTTCATTTCGCATTATGGAAGACGGAATATTAAACGAACGGTTAATTAATGTCAAATGATAAAAATATAACAGGAATATTATGTTTCCCTTTAACTATTTAAATGTTCGGTTCAGACGAATAGATTAACAAACACTAAAAACATTGTAATTTAAGAATAACATGTGATATGGAAACATTGAGAGAAAAGTTTTTAAATGCTGAAAAAAAGCTTTTATAAAATCCGGACAGGTAAACATTTTTAACGAGAAAAAAAAAATCTGCTATAAATCAACCATATTATGTATAGATATTTATTTATATGACGCCCTGTCAATATAACGCAGTTCCCAAGCTTTCCTGGCTCAAGGCACCCTAATGCCATCCTTTCTTCTTTCGCGGCATCCCGGAGGATTCTCGTCTCTTCTTCTCACTCATCCCCACATTCCCACTCACCCCACTCACCCCTTCGCCTCCAACACCATGTAGCTTCAAATTGAACCTAAATAATTTCCGTGTAGACGTAATAAATCTCGAATATTTTGTTTCATTTGAAATTTCTGTATTTTTAATAACTTTTGAATTTTAAAGTACTTATTTTTTAGCATTTTCATTTAATTTCGTAACAACCTTTTTGGAAACACTGGTAGAGCATTTAACAATGCTGTAACTTTATAATACTTCCGCACTCTTACGCGAGACTGACTCTATACAGGGTGTTTCACTTCGGGAGGTGATAGTATCGGTCATTGTGAGAAAAAAAGTTCATATGAACATGTGTCTAATTCTGAATGGTTACGGAGATAGAGCTGTTTGAATCTGATGCGCGCGCAGCTCTTCCTCCTCCTTCCCTCCCCTATAACTTTGAACCATGTAAGCTGTAATGTAAGCATGTAACATAAGCCAATCGACAGCTGACTGTTGTGAGTGACATTGTTTGGTGTTTGAAGCAGTGTTAAGAATGCCACACACCTTCACACATGCCGAATTTGCAGATATGGTGTATGTCTACGGTTTTTGCGATGGAAGTGCAACAGCTGCTGTTGCAGAATACCGTCGACGGTTTCCGAACCGCAGAATTCCGGATCGAAGAGTGTTTACCAGGGTTTTCAACACATTGCGTGAGATTGGTACACTTCCCAGCGCTTATGTTTCATCTGAACGTGAAGGTCAACAAGATGTGGTTGAAGTGGAAAACATTCTTCAGTTCGTAGAGCGTAGTCCTACTATAGCTCACGAAGAATTTCTACACGTCTCGGTGTACCACACACAAGAGTATGGCGAACATTACGTGAGGAAGGCTTCCATCCATATCATGTACAGCGTGTACAACACCTTCAACCAGGAGACGCTGCCATGCGACTGGAATTTTGTCATTGGGTAAATGCTAATCGCCGATTGCTTCGATTAATAGTGTTCACCGACGAAGCTACTTTCACCCATGACGGTATCAACAACATTCGTAACTCTGATCGGTGGTCAGACGAAAATCCAAATGCCACTGTGGAAACAAATTTTCAACATCGCTTCTCTGCCAATGTGTGGTGCGGCATCATCGATGATCAGCTGATTGGCCCTGTTACTTTAGAGAATCGTTTTGCAGGACAAAGTTACCTAGAATTTCTGCAAAATGAATTGCCAGGACTATTGGAGGATGTTCCTTTGGCTACACGCGCTGGTATGTACTTTCAGCATGACAGAGCTCCTCCACATTCTACCCGTCTGGTGATGCAATACCTAAATCAAACTTTCCCTGGTCGGTGGATCGGCCGCGGTGGTCCCATTCAATGGCCACCAAGGTCTCCAGACCTCTCTCCGTTAGATTATTGTTTTGGGGGTGGATGAAAGTCAAGTTTACAAAAGAAAGGTGGATACACGAGACGAATTGCTCGCGCGCATTCTGGATGCTGCTGCCCGCATAAAGGAACGTCAAGATCAACTCAGACGAACAACACGCGATCTTCGCACACGAGTTGCAAAGTGCATTGAGGTTGACGGTGGGATTTTCGAAAACGTATTGTAAACTGTAACAAATTTGTCATTTCTGTATCTGATACCATTAAAAATGCCAATATTTAAACATTAAATGTTAGAAACAGTAATTGGTTTCTCTTTCTTGATTACCATTAACAATGTTTTTGTATTTGTAGATTCAAACAGCTCTATCTCCGTAACCATTCAGAATTAGACACATGTTCATATGAACTTTTTTTCTCACAATGACCGATACTATCACCTCCCGAAATATTGACCTTTCCTCCTGAAACACCCTGTGTATATATACCACCGGGACTCAAATCTGGGACTTCTGACTCGGAATCGCGGACACTGACCATTTGGCTACAACAGCATAAAAATTAATACAACTTGGCAAATACTTCACCCGAGGGAAACATTTTAAACAATCCGTTCGGATTGGCTGACTTTCCATCACGAAATTAAATTACTTCGGCACCTACTTTGTTAATAACAGTTATCCGATCAAACTCTTTGAAAAAAGAATTAAACCGTGTATTGTCCAAACTTTTTCCTTTTGTTGAATTTAAATGTGCTTCGCTAATCTAAAGAAAATTGGAACCCTTTTCCGGTTCAAAGACGTCACTCCCGAATTGATGCGCTCCACAACCATATACCTTTTTAATTGCCCTCGACGTAATCGAGGAACATACTTCGGGGTCAACGGAACGTGTACTTAAGGTGCGCATCGATCTGGTTTCCTACTTAATGTAAAGGAAAACTCTGCTATTGGGTCTCGTGCTAATAAATGCCATCACACCCTCTAATATAAAGATTTTCAAAATTTGGCTCAAATGAAAGGTAGGAAATCCTTCAGATTTTTGGAATAATTTTTTTATTAAATATATTTCACCGTCTCTCAACATAGATTTTGCTGCTACCCCTTTGTACATTGCATAGAAAATTTAAACAACCAACTGACCGAAATCATAATTTTCCTGTTCGCAACTCGAAATTCTTTCATCCAGTTTGTTAGTCCTCGCGTTCGTGCAGCGAGTCTTTATCATTTAATTTTTGTATTTTTTAAAAGAGTGTGAATTGTTTAAAAGTGTTATTTGTAATTTTTAAGTTGCAACCATTTTAATTTTAATGTATTTTAAATTTTTAGCCATGAAGATGAGAGATCCTCCCGAAACGTTGGTCAATACACAATGTATATATGATTCCCCAAACAGCCTTTGTTGTCCTTTTACATATATATATATATATATATATATATATATATATATATATATATATATATACTGTATATACAGGGCGCTTCAAACATGTGGGACACACTTTCAGAATGGATTCAGGACCTGAAAACAAAGAAAAAAGTTTATATAAACATATGCCCGAAATCGCTTTGTTTCCGAGTTACAGCCCGCCATGTGTTCTAACAAGTATCCACCTTACCTTTAAAAGAAGTGCTCAAAATGACCGCTTTGCGCTTGAATACACGCCTGAACACGCCTCGTCATAGACTGTCTGAAGCTGAGCCTGACGCGTTCAAACATTTCAGATATTGCTCGGATTTTCTGGCATCCATGTTCTACACGTTGGCGAAGCATTTCAACATTATCAATGGGTGTCACGTAAACGATGGATTTCAGATGACCCCACAGGTAAAAATCGAGTGGATTCAGGTCCGTGGAGCGAGCACGCCACGCAATGGGTCCTCCACAGCCTATACATTTATCAGGGAAATGGTCATCCAAATAGTCTCTGGCTACTCGACTAAAATGAGGCGGAGCGCCGTCATGCATAAACCACATACGACGTCGGACACCAAGAGGAACTTCATCTCGTAAATCGCTTAAATCATTCCATAAAAAATTGGAATAGGATTCTCCTGTTAATCTTCCAGCCAAAACAAAAGGATCGATTAAGTTGTCGGCAATAAGTCCTGCCCATACATTGATACTAAATTGTTGTTGGTATCTTGACTGGATGATGGCATGTGGATTCTCTTCGGCCAAGTGGTGAGTGTTGTGAAAATTGTGAAAATTGATCATGCCATTTCTATCAACACGAAGGATAGGAAAAGAGGATCGCGAACACACTGTTGAAGGAACCAAGTACAAAATGCCTCTCGTGGTGGGAAATCAGCTTCAGTAAGGCCTTGTACTCTCTGAATATGATATGGGTAAAGCTGTTGTTCCCGTAAAATTCTCCACACAGTTGTGTATCTTACACCCTCTGCTGCTGCTATCCTTCGGGTGCTGACACCAGGATGATCCTCCACGCGATTCAGGACCCGCTGCTCCAACTCAACAGTTCTGGCGCTGATTGGTCTGCCACCATCTGAAACTCGCTTGTTGAATGATCCTGTATCACCAAGACGCTCGTCTATTCTCTGAAAGGTCTTCTTATTTGGCAGACGTCGATTCGGAAACCTTTCCGCATACATACGTCTTGCTGCTGCCACATTACACTCGGCAAGTCCATATCTGAGATGCATGTCTGCTATTTCTCTGTTTGAATAAGCCTACATTCTCACTTCAAATGCACACTATCACGGAATAGGACAAAAGCTTTTAAGATTTTTTTTTACTGGACTGCACTTATTCACGGTAAGAAGTTACGAATACGAACAGTGAAACACCGCAATGCACCTTTGACTGACTGATGGCTCTACATTCAACGATATTGAAACATGTCATAGAGTGTACGAAACATTACAATCGGCAAGGTCATACATGAAATAAGTCTCGTACACCCAAACATTGTCGGCAAGCAATGTTTGTAAACAGTTTGCGGAAAGAATTGCTTGAACACAAAATGGGCTGTAACTCGGAAACAAAGCGATTTCGGGCATATGTTTATATAAACTTTTTTCATTGTTTTCAGGTCCTGAAACCATCCTGAAAGTGCGTCACACATGTTATGAAACACCCTGTGTGTATATATAATATTTGCTAGCATAAAATTATTTTAAAACGCGTGTTAGATTTTATCATGCAAAATAAGAGGTTATTAAAGAAATGTTTTACATGTTATTATACTGAATTTTATAACATACTTAATACTTCATACTTCAGCTCCCAGGTAGGCTAGTTAGCCTGTCAGTGGAGCCAGCCTCCTTCGCCACTCCACCCTGTCCAGCAGCACTCCAGTTTCCTCGAGCTCTTGCATGCTGGGCAAGTCGTATATTCGCAAGCTCTCATCCACTTCGTCCCTCCATCTCCTTCTCGGTCTCCCCCGCGGTATTCTGCCATTTCCTGGTCTCCACTCCCAGCACCTCCTCGCAGTTCTCCCCTCCTCCATTCTCTCCAAGTGGCCCAACCATCTCAATTTGGCAACGTCGATTTTTCTCAAAATCGGCGTTACTCCCACACTGGCTCTTATTTCTTCATTTCTTATCCTACTGTATTTCTTCGCGTCTTTCTAAGAATAGTCCTCAGCGGTCTCATTTCTGCCGCCTGAATTCTACTTCGATCCGCCATGCACATTTTCCAGTGTTCCGACCCATAAATCAGTATTGGTGTTAAAACTGTTTCGAAGATTATTTTCTTAGTTGGGCGGGTCGTACTCAGGTGACAACATGAATCTGAAGGAAATCCTACCATCAGGGGTGTCTAAATTATGTGTTTTTACATGGGGAATTCAAATATGAGCTTATTTTTTGGATAGGATAACTCTAACCTACATCATTTTGTATTTCTAAATTGCCAATTTTACCCTTTTGAACCCCTTTATAATATATTAAAATATATAAGGTAAATCATTTATATTGACAAGGCCAAATCAACTTTACATATATTTATTAATAGGTGAACTGCATGTATATCACTGGATATAATTACAAAGATCATTCTCCTGACATCTTGAACTTTGCCAGGTTGCACAAATCCTGCTTTGACTCAGACTTGGACATCAGCTTCCTGCTGGTCTCCTGAGCCCTGATCCCTCCATCCCTCTTTTCCTGTGAGAAGTACTTAGCAGAAGCCTCAGTCACCATTTTAACAACCCTCTCAATGCTTTGTGTGTGGCAAGGCCAGTTGCGCTCCTCCATGGGGGTGTTTATGAAGTTTTTCACCTCTGAGGTGCTTAGAGAGCAGGTGAGAGGTGGCTCTGACACACCTTCTGACCAGCTGATCAAGTCACCGATGCTGGAAGCATCACAATTGATGTCAGGTGTCCTTCTGCTCCTAACAGAGGAGTCCCCCAGCTGAGTGTCCGGGTCCCCCTCTCCCCTGATGGCCAGGATTCTCTCCACCCCTTCAATCCTCTCCTGCTGATCCTCAGAGCAGAGTAGTGTTTGGAGGATGACTTCACTGTGGGCATACCAAGCAGATCTTCTCACAGTTGGCATCACAATATCCAGCATCTCCTTTCTCTGGGACTTGAGGCAGTCCAGCTGAAAGAGGATGTGCCTAGGCCCTTCGATCCAGGAGTGCTTGACCTTCACGTTGAACCAACATGGGTAATACACTCCAATGATGAATTCCACAATGAATTGCAGAATCTTCAGGTTCTTTCCTTTAAGTCCGTGCTTTGACACCCAGAGCCTGAGAAGTCTGTTCGCTGTGGTGAGCCAGCGGCTGTGGTTTACTGGTCCTATCTCTAACAGAGCCAGCCCTGCAGGAAGTACTCCATCCCTGACTGCACAGACAATTTTATAGCCATAGTATTGATCAGTTGAGAGATCTTGAATGACCTTGTCAGGAAGCTTGATCATTGGAGGGCCAACAGAGATTCGGGTGAAGTTTGGATTGATATCAAAGTCTGTAGCAGAATCAAGGAGCTTTCCTATTGGCCCGGATAATTTTTTGTCTGACAGAGTAGGGCCATCAAGGTCAACAATGAGATGGCGCAGGGGAAGTTCAACAGTGTGCAGGTTGCACACCAACCAGACCAGCTTTCTCCCCAGGTGCAGCTCCAGCTTCCGCATTACTCCAGCTTTCACACCAGTGTTGACATTTGTTGAGTCTCCTCCAATGGCCAACAAGGTCTTATCATAACCCCTCTCTTTCAGCCAGGCAAACAGGACCTTAGCAATCTTCTCCGCATGTGACTCCTCTTTAGTTGCTTTCTCTGGGGTAAAGTGGAACAGATAGTAGCTGCCAGGCTCACTAACAACACTATAGTGTTCTTCCTTGATCTTTGCGGGAAAAGATTGGTCACTGCCCTCAGCTTCCATCATCACATTGGTCAGGTCAATCCGCCCATCAAAGAGGATGCAAGAGATCCCCCCCTCCTCCTGCACTTCTTCTCGAACTGTTCCCCCAGCTCTCTCATCAACTTCTCCTATCAGTAGATAATCACTAAATCTATCCCCTCACTGCAAGCCGAGGTGGTAAAATAGCTTCATAAATCATGAGTCACTTCAAATATTTCACAAAACCTTTTAGAATGTTCTGAAACGTTACATTCTAGCCTCTGAGAAAGGTGGCTCAGAAAATGGCCTTATGCGCGCCAGAAAACCGTCAAAATATTTCATATACCAAACTGTATGATAATTACAATTAAGTGGAATGGTACACCTTTTTATTTGAGTATTTAAATATTATTATTATTATATGAATTACATTATATGTGTTTATATGAATTAGTTAGAACAATGCTCTATGAGAGATAACGTGAGCAGCCATGATAGAAAACGTGAGAAGACATATTCTGGGGTAACTACAATAGTAGTAAAATAATCATCAATTTAATAATAATCAACTGCAAAATGATGTAGGTTAGGGTTATCAGAATTAAATATTTTCTTCAGAATTGTGTTCTATACACTAACATATGTAATTTGAATACCCCTCTCCATTGATTTAAAAAAAATGCATAGTATGACCCGCCCTATTTTCTTAGTCCCAAGGGGCATATGTTCATCTCAGTAGCGGGTGTAACATTCCGACATTTTTACTAAACTTTGCAATTCTTTCAGTTATTTCTTGCACATTACCGCTTTCTTTAGTAAACATACTCCCTAGATATTTAAATTTTTCAACATTTCTTATTTCCTTATCTCCCATTTAAACTCAGAATTCTCCTTCTTCTCTTCGACATACACTTAATATTTCTGTCTTTTCTACATTCATTTCCATTCTTCCCTCCTTCAAACATTCATTCCAGCCAATTAAAGCTTGTTCTATATATTCTCTCTTTGTCGTCCAGAATGCTATGTCATCCACATATGCCATTATTCCATTATTATTATTCATTTCATGACGTCGCTTGAAACTTGCAATTACTGTGTCCATGTAGGCTATAAACAGGAGTGGTGATATAACACTGACCTGCTTCACCCCTGTTCTAACTTCAAACCACTCATCATTTTTGTGTCCAGTCCTTACTTTGCATTCGCTAACGAAGAAGTGTCCCCCTTACCCCATAAATCTCCTCCAAACATCTCCACATTCTTCCTCTGGGCACTGTATCGAATGCTTTTTTTAAGATCTATGAATATTACATAGATGTTAGTATTTAATTCCCATGCCTTTTCTATAACAGAACTGACGCCAAAAATAAGATCTACCGTACTTCTATCTTTTCGATAACCATGCTGTTCCTCTCCCAACCTTGTTTCAATTATTTGCCTTCCCTTTTTTCTATTATTCTTTCATAAAGTTTTGTTATATGATTAATAAGCGACATTCCCCTATAATTCTCACATCTACCTGAGTCACCCTTTCCTTTATATATTGGAACGATGATTGTTTTTCTCCAATCACAGGGGACTTGACCTTCTCTCCAATATTTATTCAACACGTTTCGAATTTTTTCTTTCATATCTCTGAAATATTAAGAGCTCAGTACGAATCATCTTTCAGTATCCCAAAAACTGACAAACTGATATGCGATAGAAACGCGTTCTTTGAAGAAGAACTACAAGGGGAAAGTATAACGGACTTCGACTTTACGACGGATGATATTACACAAGCTATAGGGAAACTAAAAACACACTCAGCGGCAGGACCGGATAAATGGAATGCCACACTGATCAAAAACTGCAAGAATGCAATCGCTGAACCCCTATATTGGATATGGAGACGATCACTATACACGGGAGAAATATCGGGCATCCTGTAGAGCGCGAACATAGTCCCAATATACAGTATAAAGGAGATCGATCCGATGTCAAAAACTATAGGCCAGTGTCGCTTACATCCCATCTCACTAAAATATTTGAAAAAATGGTTAGACAGAAAATCTATGACTTTTTGGAAACTCAAAAAAAATTTAATGAAAACCAACATGGGTTTCGGTCAGGCAGATCATGCCTATCACAACTAATGGAACACTACAACAACATTATTGATGCACTTGAAAGTAATGAAAACTATGATGTAATATACACAGACTTTGCCAAAGCGTTCGACAAGTGTGACCATGGAATCATAATATATAAACTGAAATATATGGGAATAACAGGAAAAGTAGGGAAATGGATATATAAGTTCCTTAGTGAGTGGCGGCAAGTCATTACAGTACAAGGAGTATCTTCATCAGAATCAGAGGTCCTCAGCTCAGTACCACAAGGAACAGTATTAGCTCCACTACTCTTCATAATCATGCTAACTGACATAGATGAATGAGGACGTTACCAGAGACAGCAGAGTAACATCCATTGCTGATGACACAAACATCAGTAGAAAAATAAGAAACCCAGAAGATATAGGATCTCTACAAACCGACATGAACAGAATCTACAAGTGGACGGAAGACAACAATATAAAGTTTAGCACTGACAAATTTCAGCTGTTACGGTACAGAAAAAGAGAAGACCTAAAATCCATGGAATATTATACCCCAAATGGAGAGGAAATTCAGAGAAATTCTAGAGCAAAAGATTTAGGAGTTGTAATGACTGATGTTGCGAAATTTCAAACAAAATAAGATAGCAGTAAACAGAGCAAAGAGAATAACGGGGCAGATAATGAGAACCTTTAAACGAAGGGATAGGAATGTAATGATTCTTCTACTGAAAACACAGGTAAAAATCCGAAGGTACCAGGTCTGGACTGTAGGCTGGATGATCGAGAACTTCAAATTTAAGTTCTTGAAGGCATTTTCTAGTCTGTGCAGCGGTATGAGGGCGCGCATTGTCGTGTAACAGAATAACACCTTCCGACAATCTCCCTCTCCGTTTTAACTCATCCCGAAGCATGTCAGAATACGATGCACTTGTTACTGTAGTTGCACGCTCTAGATAATGTTCAAGGATGGGGCCTCGTGTATCCCAAAACAGTGTTAGCATAACTTTACCTGCTGACGGCTGCGCTTTGAACTAGAAGGGATTCAGCTAGAAGAGATTCAGAGAAGCTTCACAGCCAAGATCAACGGGTGCAAAGAGTTAAATTACTAGGAAAGGTTACGCGAACTAAACCTATATTCACTGGAAAGGAGAAGAGAGAGATACACCATTATTTACACTTGGAAAATAATGGAGAAACTAGTCCCTAATCTTACTCTGATCCCTGTAACTCCCAAAACAACGGTGGAAAGTAGAAAAGGAAGACTGTGTCGTGTTTCCAAATTAAAGGCGAGACAGGAAACATCCTGAACCCTGAAAGAAAATAGTTTTGTTGTGAGAGGTCCAAAACTGTTTAATCAGCTGCCCAAAGATCTAAGAAACACGAAGGGAGTTGCAGTGGACATCTTCAAAAGAAGATTAGACGCCTGGCTCAGAACAATCCCCGATGAGCCGGGCGTATCTGGCTATGTGAGGTGGAGAGTACAAGAAACCAACTCACTACTTCACCAGGCCAACTCGAGAGGAGGGGCGACAAGCTTGACCTTCGTGAAATGAGGAATCATCGCGCGGAACCTTTGAAGGTTGAAAGGTATATATATATATATATATATATATATATATATATATATATATATATATATATATATATATACAAAACATAAAAGTCTAATTGAATGTGAATGAAGGAAAAATACGCAGCAATAAATGCTTTAAACACAAACTACATTTTGAAATATATTTAATGGCTTGTTTATCAGTTATATTCAGTAGAAAAATAGAGGATAGCAACTGCTTTCTCGAGCGATGCTGCATTCCATAAACTCTGAATTTAGCGTAGCAAAACCGCAGCGTTGCTTTTGACAGCTGTAATAATCTAAGTCCAAATTGATGCCATTTCTTGAAAGAGGCTGATTGTGGGCTTTATTTGTAGTGATTTTATCGTATTCTGGTTTGCGAAATGGCAGTTATATCTGAAGCGTTATTTTATTTTTCCTATCTCTCTCTCTCTCTCTCTCTCTCTCTCTCTGTATATATATATATATATATATATATATATATATATATATATACACACACACACACATATATATATATATATTATATATACATATATATATATATAGAGAGAGAGAGAGAGAGAGAGCTTTTAGCTGCATGGAATTCACCAAAATCGACGAGTTTCATGACCAATGATGGGCTTTCGATGTTATGCTTTGCTGTAACTATTTATTCATTAATACCTAACCTAACTTAACATAAACCTAATCTAGGCTACTCTGACAACCTAGCCTAAAATTTTGAAATAAAAACACACATGTTCTATAAATCATAATTTTCAAAGAGATTCTCGGTTCTCGATGAAGATATATTTTATATATATATATATATATTATATATATATATATGGGATGAATTTCACAATTAAACACGTGAAATGAATGAATGCTGCAAACCCACAAGGAGAAAGAAAAACGATTCCAAGGCCTTTCGTGTATTCAGAGCTACATAGTCATTCCCTGACGGGGTGTAGCTCTGAATACACGAAAGGCCTTGGAATCATTTTTCTTTTTCCTTGTGGGTTTGCAGCATATATATATATATATATATATATATATATATATATATATCAATGAGTGTCACGTAAACGATGGATTTCAGATGACTCCACAAGTAAAAATCGAGTGGATTCAGGTCCGGGGAGCGGGCAGGCCACACATTGGGTTCTCCACGGCCTTTACATTTATCAGGAATTTGGTCATCCAAATAGTCTCTGGCTACTCGACTAAAATGAGGCAGAGTGCCGTCATGCATAAACCACATACGACGTCGGACACCAAGAGGAACTTCATCTAGTAAATCGCTTAAATTATTCCATAAAAAATTGGAATAGGATTCTCCTGTTAATCTTCCAGCCAAAACAAAAGGATCGATTAAGTTGTCGGCAATAAGTCCTGCCCATACATTGATACTAAATTGTTGTTGGTGCCTTGACTGGATGATGTCATGCGGATTCTCTTTGACCCATTGATGAGTGTTGTGAAAATTGATTACGCCATTTCTTGTGAAGGCAGCCTCATCAGAAAACGACACGGAGGAGAGAAAAAGAGGATCGCGAGCACACTGTTGAAGGAACCAAGTACAAAAAGCCTCCCGTGGTTGGAAATCAGCTTCAGTAAAGCCTTGTACTCTCTGAATGTGATATGGGTAAAGCTGTTGTTCCCGTAAAATTCTCCACACAGTTGTGTATCTTACACCCTCTGCTGCTGCTATCCTTCGGGTGCTGACACCAGGATGATCCTCCACGCGATTCAGGACCCGCTGCTCCAACTCAACAGTTCTGGCGCTGATTGGTCTGCCACCATCTGAAACTCGCTTGTTGAATGATCCTGTATCACCAAGACGCTCGTCTATTCTCTGAAAGGTCTTCTTATTTGGCAGACGTCGATTCGGAAACCTTTCCGCATACATACGTCTTGCTGCGGCCGCATTACACTCGGCAAGTCCATATCTGAGATGCATGTCTGCCATTTCTCTGTATGAATAAGCTTCCATTCTCACTTCAAATGCACATCATCACTGAATAGCACAAAAACTGTTAAGTTTTTTTTTCACTGGACTGCACTTATTCACGGTAAGAAGTTACGAATACGACAGTGAAACACCGCGATGCACCTCTGACTGACTGATGGCTCTACATTCAACGATATTGAAACATGTCATAGAGTGTACGAAACATTACAATCGGCAAGGCCATACATGAAATAAGTCTCGTACACACTCACAAACATTGTCGGCAAGCAGTGTTTGTAAACAGTTTGTGGAAAGAATTGCTGGAACACAAAACGGGCTGTAACTCAGAAGCAAAGCGATTTCGGGCATGTGTTTATATAAACTTTTTCGTTGTTTTTAGGTCCTGAATCTATCCTGAAAGTGCCTCCCTCATGTTATGAAACATCTCGTATATACAGTAGTCGCTCTATAATCGTCGCCATCGACTTTCGTCATTTCGAGCTATCGTCGTTCCCTATTTAATACCATTATTTCTTTAATCGTCCTCCCTTTATCAAACGTCGTCTGCCCGCGGGGCATCAGTCTTTGTTGAGCGTTCAGTGGAGACAAATTCAAGACAAAATTATTGAGCTGGGTCAATAATTGGGCTTCGAGTTGCAAATGGACGATGTCGAAGAGCTCTTGGAATCTCATAGTGAAGAATTTAACACTGAAGAATTGTTGCAGCTTGAAGAGCACAGGGTATCAGAGGAGTCAAATGAAGAGGAAAAGAGATTGTCAAGACATTCACAACAGGAAATCTGAAGGATTTCTTCTGGCACTGGGAGAAGATGAAGGAGGTTTTAGAAAATGACCCCAATGCAGAAAGATCCCCCAAAGTCATTCGAGAAGCCAATCAAACCTTTCGTTGTTATAAGGAAATCTCAGCAGAGAAAAAGAAGGCTACAAGACAACCAACTCTGGATTATTTCTGCAAAAGAAAATCAGATCCACCGAAGTCTCCCTGATCTGCTGATGGAGGGTGATTCACCTACCAAGCAATAAAACTCCATCACCAAGCCTCACCATGCGCAGCCAGCCACTTCATAATTTGGTAAGTACAGTACAGCAGGTGGTCTGGAACGAAGTGTCATTATATCATGTATTTTAATGACTCGTTAATCGTCGTTTCCTTAATCGTCGTAGACCTCGTCAGGGAATTTCCTGGTACTTCCTGACGAGGTGTACTGTTGACTACAGAAAAGGCCTTGGAATAATTTTTTCTTTTTCCTTGTGAATTTGCATCATATATATATATATATATATATATATAGTGTGTGTATATATAGTATATATATATATATATATATATATATATATATATATATATATATATATATATACTATATACATATATATATATATATACTGTGTGTGTGTGTGTGTGTGTGTGTGTGTGTGTATATATATATATATATATATATATATATATATATATATATATATATATATATATATATATACGAGGGTAATTCAATAAGTATCCGCACTTTTTATTTTCACAATTTTATTTTCACATCTGATAGATTATAAACACATCACTATTTTGTCCAGCTATCTACAAGCTTCCTAATGCCATCACAAAAGAATGTTTTTGGCTGTGTGCGCAGGCAGTCATGCACCGCCTCCTTCATGTCATCATCGCCTTGGAATCGCTGACCTCTCAAAGCGTCTTTTAGTGATCCAAACAGGTACAAATCCGAAGGTACCAGGTCTGGACTGTAGGCTGGATGATCGAGAACTTCAAATTTAAGTTCTTGAAGGCATTTTCTAGTCTGTGCAGCGGTATGAGGGCGCGCATTGTCGTGTAACAGAATAACACCTTCCGACAATCTCCCTCTCCGTTTTGTGTGAATTGCTTGCTTTAACTCATTCCGAAGCATGTCAGAATACGATGCACTTGTTACTGTAGTTGCGCGCTCTATATAATGTTCAAGGATAGGGCCTCGTATATCCCAAAACAGTGTTAGCATAACTTTACCTGCTGACGGCTGCGCTTTGAACTTCCTTGCAACGGGAAGGTGTTATTTTGTTACACGACAATGCGCGCCCTCATACCGTGCACAGACTAGAAAATGCCTTCAAGAACTTAAATTTGAAGTTCTCGACTATCCAGCCTACACTCCAGACCTGGCACCTTCGAATTTTTACCTGTTTGGACCACTAAAAGACGCTTTGAGAGGTTAGCGATTCCAAGGCGATGATGAACTAAAGGAGGTGGTGCATGACTGGCTGCGCACACAGCCAAAAACATTATTTTGTGATGGCATTAGGAAGCTTGTAGATCGCTGGACTAAGTGTATTGAGAAACAGGGAGACTATGTTGAGAAGTGATGTGCTTATAATCTATCAGATGTGAAAATAAAATTGTGAAAATAAAAAGTGCGGATACTTATTGAATTATCCTCGTATATACAGGGTGTTTCAGGAGGAAAGGTCAATACTTCGGGAGGTGATAGTATCGGTCATTGTGAGAAAAAAGTTCATATGAACATGTGTCTAATTCTGAATGGTTACGGAGATAGAGGTGTTTGAATCTACAAATACAAAAGCATTGTTAATGGTAATCAAGAAAGAGAAACCAATTACTGTTTCTAACATTTAATGTTTAAACATTGGCATTTTTAATGGTATCAGATGCAGAAATGACAAATTTGTTACATGCTTACATTACAGCTGACATGGTTCAAGGTTATAGGGGAGGGAAGGGGGAGGAAGAGCTGCGCGCGCATCAGATTCAAACAGCTCTATCTCTGTAACCATTCAGAATTAGACACATGTTCATATGAACTTTTTTTCTCACAATGACCGATACTATCACCTCCCGAAATATTGACCCTTTCTCCTGAAATGCCCTGTGTATATATATATATATATATATATATATATATATATATATATATATATATATGTATATATATATATTTTTTTTTTTAAACTGCGAAAAAGCAAGAACAATTAATTAACTGTATACTATCCTACAGCCATATAGTGACCAGAGTGTATAAGCGATACAGTAAATAGAAAATGTATATTAGATACATAATAAATTATAAAGTGGAACAATGTAAGAGACAAGAATGGCCGATAAACTTTGTGCAATTTGGAATTTGTAAAATATAGCTAAACGTTTAGAAGTTTGGAAAAAGAGTTTGCGGGACTTTATCGCGAAATACCATTTGCTTTCAGTGTAAATTGTATCGTAAATAAAGGTGACTTTATATTGTTATATGAAAGAAGTTTACATGTATTTCGATAATAATAATTAGTTTGAAAGATAAGACATAATTATAACTAGTGTGAAAATTCTTTATTCAAGAATTAAAGTTAATTGGTGATTTCGTGACATCAGTAGCATGGCCGCAAAATGGTAGAGTGCATATGGAATTGCAATGTTAATCAAATGAGTATCAGTG
Source organism: Bathynomus jamesi (assembly GCA_023014485.1). Lineage (NCBI taxonomy): Eukaryota > Metazoa > Arthropoda > Malacostraca > Isopoda > Cirolanidae > Bathynomus > Bathynomus jamesi. The sequence goes on from JAJOZX010003108.1 coordinate 320,221, forward strand.
CCACTCCCCCACCCACCCTTGTTGCAAGGTTCCAACCCCCTCCCCCGGTGCCAACCCCCAGGGTGCCAAAAAAAAGGGTGGGAACTCCCCCAGCTCACCTAACCTCTTTGGGGGATAAGTTGGGACGGCCTTACCACCCCCAAAGGGATATACCTAACCTAAGAGAGAGAGGAGGAGAGAGAAGAATAGACCATCCAGCTTCTGCGAGAGGCAGAAGCTTAATGAGAGCTCTAAGAATCACAAAAAGGGATCTTTATTAGGATTCTTTAAAACTTGGTGCATCAAGTTTTAAAGTATTGACAAGATCCCCGATTTTATGATTCTTAGAAACTGTGAGGGGTATGAAAGGCAATGGGTAACTCAGGTCGGCACTATGCGCCCGGCTTGGAGTGGAAAGCCGTAATACTACAGCGCAATAGTAATAGTCCAGTCAATATGTGATTGGACCTGGAAGTAATTGTAACAGAAATGGTTTTAACTGTTTTCGCACCCTTACCTCAACATAAATGATATATTAAAAACTTACCACAAACGGGCCAGGCCAATTTCTATAAATCCAAGATGGCCGCCGCTACCATCGGTAACAATAAAGTGGCACCAAATTTTTACTATTCAATCAATTTCTTATTATAATATATCATTCTGTAGGTTTTAATGGTCAATGAAACCATTAAAATGGATTAGAATAGTGTCTGATGCTTAGTTTGTCAATTATGGCGGCCATCATGAATTTTCAAGATGGCCGACGTGTGAAAAACCTGCATTTACTTATATCTTCGTTTCTAATATATGTAGGTTCACAATTTTTGTGTCTAAACATACATTTTCAGGGTCAGGGAATATAATTATAGCGCTTAGGATATTGTCAGGTGGGCGGTAGGCCCACCATGGCGGCCATCTTGGATTTTCAAGATGGCCGCTATGCGAAATCATATATGATCCAAGTTTCTTAATACGCCTGAATCCTAAACTTGGCGCTTAAAAATGCAATTACTTCCAGGTCCAATCAGTTTCTAAAACAAAATTAACACTGTAATTTTGCAATAAAATTAATTAATTCTATTATTTTGTTTCGGGTCAAAATGGATTTTGAACGTTTCGAAACCTGTGCAATATGTAAAGAAGTCATAGATGACCGTGATTCTTATGTGACAATAACAGAAAAAGGTGCCTTGGGTGTTTGCAATGCTAGCAGAGAAAGAGACGATGACATCTTTGTCACAGCTGGAGACAAACTACGCAGATCATGTAGAGATCCATATATTAATAAGAAGAACATTGCATCTTACAATAAAAAGAAAGCATCCACATCTTCTGATGCCACTGCACTTAAACTTAGCTTAAGATCTGATCACGACTTTAATTACAAATTGGATTGTTTGTTCTGCAAAAATCGCATCACCGAAAGAGATAAACGGGACAATAAAGCTTTTCAAGTGATGTGCAAGAATCGTGAGTTTGATATCAGTATTCTAAAAGTTTGCGAACAGCGCAAGGATGGCTGGGCAGTTGATGTAAATGGGCGTATAGCTTTTGTAAATGATTTACATTCAGAAGATGCGGTGTATCATCAAGCATGTAGTACTAACTTTCGTATTGGAAAAGGTATTCCAAAACTATGCGATAGTAACACACAAACTAGTCAAAGTATAAAAAGGGGTCGGCCTTATGATGAATCTCAAGAGTCTGCCTTTGCTTTTGTGGCGAATTATTTGCGAGAAAATGATGATGAACAAACCACAATCAATGATCTTTTGTCAATAATGCAGGATCATCTGAAAGATTCATCAAATCATGCATATACTCCCAAATGGCTGAAAAGTCGTTTGATGGAGCATTTTAAAGATGAAACTGTTGTCACGGAGATTAATGGGAAACATAATGTTGTCACATTCAGATCAAAAACCAAGAATATTCCCTATGATTTCTATAAAAGCAAGAAATCAGATGACGTAGAAACTGAAAAAAATCGCATTATTGAAACTGCGGCAAAGCTGCTAAAAAGTGAAATTAAAGAAAGCGATAGTTCTTCAACAATGTATCCCTCCACCCAAAACATAGAATCTCGTGCCCGTTGCAAAGAATTTCTTCCCAAATCTTTACGATTACTGCTTGAAAAGATGTTTGTTGCGAAAAGCAGCGACCTAAGAATTGCCTCTATTGGGCAGGAAATAATGCCAGCAGTCAGACCAAAAGCAATAATTGCCCCACTTCAGATTGGCTTGGGAGTGCAAATGCATAGACAATTTGGATCAAGGTTTTTGATTGACTCTTTACACAGTCACGGATTTTGCTCTTCCTACTCAGAGGTTCAGAAGTTTGAAAGAAGTGCGGCGTATCATCAGGGGACAGAAATTGAAGGAATTGACAATGAATCTTTCATACATGTTGGTGACAATGTTGATCACAATATTAGAACAATCGATGGTCTAAATACATTCCACGGTATAGGTATAATTGTCACAGTTACTCCCAAGGTAGCTTCCACGAAATTAGTGCCAAGAATAGATGTCACATCAAAGGAGATCGTGGACATTTGCAGCATCGAAACTCACATATTTCGCTCGCGCATAAAATCTTCTTGCGCCTTAACATATAAAGATTTGCATCAATTTCAATTTCATGCCGATGATCCAACAAGTTGCTTCAACATTTTATGGAATTGTGCCTGGATGCTGAAACCTCAACGATTACTGTGGAATGGCTTTATGCAAATGGTGCATAAAGGAGAGCACCCTGGACAGGCTTCCGTTATATTCATGCCGATGATCGATATGCAATCCAGCGACGAATCGTGCATTTTGTCAACCATGCACTTTGTGTCTGAGCAAGCAAAGCGCTACAACATGTCACCGGTACTAACATTTGATCAGCCACTGTACTGGAAGGGAACTGAAATCCAAGAAAGTGTGGATGATGCAAGCCCTTTGAAAGAATTAGTGTTGCGACTTGGTGGGCTCCACACTGCCATGAGTTTCCTTGGATCGATTGGGCATCTCATGACTTCTTCCGGACTGCAGACAATGTTAGAAACTGTCTATGCTGAAAACACGGTGCCCCACATGCTAAGTGGGAAAGCAATATCTCGAGCCGTTCGTGGTCATCTACTAGTTGTAGGTGCCCTTCATGCAATAATAATGTCAGAAATATACGAGTGCCCTATTAAGTTAGACAATGATGAAGAATACATTCAGTCAGAAGATGTTTTCAATTTTGCTGATAACTTCGATTTAATACAGATCTCAGATTTACTTGATAAATCAATCTCAGGAGAAATAAGTTCGGAAGATGTAGAAAAGGAGGAGGTCTTGAAAAAGATGATTGAGAAACTGGAGAACTACAAACATAGCTTAGATTCCTCGAAAATTGCAAAACTGTGGTTCCAAAACATAGAAATAGTCGAAATACTATGCACATTCATAAAAGCCGAAAGAACAGGAAACTTCCTTCTTCATTTACTGGCAGAGTATAGCATGCTACCATTTTTCGCAGCGTCTGGACACTTTGCGTATGCTAAGTCAACACGCATCTATCTTCAAAAAATGTTAAATCTAAAAGAGACACATCCAAATGTTTACGCAAAGTTTAGAGAAGGCTATCATGTTGTTCGCAGAAGTAATAGATTTTGGGCTGGACTCTCAACAAATCTGGTTATGGAACAAGTTCTTATGAGGACTTTGAAAACAACAGGTGGACTAACTCATGGACGAGGAATGACTGAGGTACAAAGATCAGTTCGGCTACTGTCGACACCAGCCTGTGCAGAAATAAACAGTGCGATGCAGGAAGTTACAGATGTAACGTATGAAGGTGGTGAGCAGCATAAAGAAACAAGACAGGCACGACTTGAAAGAGATTTCAAAGATTCATTGAAAATCTTGGCGTACGCTGTGGCAAGAAACCCCTTCGACAACCGAAAGGAACTCATGAGCATTGACACAGGAGAAATTGTTATTTCAACTGTCAATGTAGACAATGCCAAGGTTATTGGAAGCAACATTCTTGCTTCAATGTCCGGAAAACCAGTTGAGGATTATACGTTCAAGAAGAAAGACGTGGCCATAACAATGAAAGCAAGATCAACTATTAAGATAGATGAAGAAGTTACTCCTGTTGATCCTCTCTTTTTATTCTAACGTCTAATAACCACTGTCAGAGGTATGGGATCAGCTGTAGACTTGGAGACAGCATTCTCGTATGAGCTGTGCACATTTCCTCCTGCACTTATAGAGACAGACGGTTTGTTAAGGGAAGCAAATAAACCACAGCTAGCAAATTCTATCTGGTCTTCAACTGCGCCTGATGAATCAGATGCTTCACTTCCTAAAGATATTTCATATGTCCTCGATGGAGGATCCTTACTCCACAGAGTACAATGGACAAAAGGAAGAACATACAACGAGATTTGCAAAACTTATGTAGAATACGTCCTCAAGCATTACGGAGAGGGAACAGTCGTTGTATTTGATGGGTATGACGGGAAGCCTTGTACCAAAGATACAACCCACATTCGCAGAATCAAAGGCAAGCAGGGCATACCTGTACGTTTAACAGGAGAAAAGAGCTAAATATGAAGAAAGATGAGTTTCTTACTAACCTCGACAACAAGCAGAGATTTCCAGTAATGTTGGCGACTAAAATGAACGAAGAAAACATGAAAGCAATCCAATCATCTGGTGATGCAGACCTTTTGATTGTACAGACAGCAATTGAATCTGCCAGAAGTAAACCAACAGTTGTTATTGCAGAAGATACCGATCTACTCATTCTCCTGCTCCATCATGCTGATGTAGATGGTCACAGAATATTTTTCACATCAGAGCCAAAAACTCGATCGAAAGCAAGAACCAAACTGTGGGACATCAAGTACGCTAAATCGAAATTAGGATTGAAGATTTGCGAAGCCATCTTGCTTATTCACGCCTTATTTGGGTGTGATACAACGTCCAGATTGTTCTCCATTGGTAAAGATGTGGCCCTGCAAAAGTTTAAGAAAGACGAAAGCTTTCAACACTTAAGCAAAGTTTTCAACAACTCAACATCAACAAGAGAAGAAGTTATTACTGCTGAAGAAAAGTTGTTGCTTATTGTTTATGGAGGGAAAAAAGAAAGCTCGCTTGATAAGCTTCGTGTCACAAGATTCTACCGGAAAGTTGCTGCAAGTATGAAAGTTGTGTCTCCCGAGAGCTTGCCTCCAACATCCGCAGCTGCATCATTCCATTCATTGAGTGTTTACCTCCAAGTGCAAGTTTGGAGAGGACTGGAAGATCTTGATCCAGAAGAATGGAGTTGGACTGAGAAAAGAGGAAAACTGCTACCAGTTTATACCTCGAAAGCTCCAGCACCAGAAAGCTTACTAAAAATTTTCAGATGTAACTGCAAGGTAGAGTGTCAGAACGCGAGATGTACGTGTTTCAAGAATGGACTGAAATGCTCATCCTTGTGTGGCGAATGCCAAGGCGTTTCTTGTCTAAACTGTCAGCACCCTTTGGACATAGAGAATGGAGAGAACAGTGACGAAAATAATACAGACTCAGATTTTTACTAACTCACCATCACGCATAGGCTATATCAAAATGCCTATCCCTGTGAAATCGTTATGCATTTATTTGAGTTGACATAGCATGCTATTTTTTCTATAAACTAAATTTCAGATCAATATCTTAGTTTATCCAAGAGTTATGTCCAAAAAACGAAATCAAAACAAGTGAACGTCGTTAATATGAAAATATATATTATCTTCGAAACTATGAAGGATAGACTAGTGGTGTTGGGTTCATTTGAAAGACCTAATCAAAGCCTCTACGATTATGATGTCCACTGGTCAATTTTACTTGAGTACTTGAGCAATGGTCAATAACGCCTACAATCGCGGTCGATACGCAGCGCGATGTTCCGTTTTTCGTCTTTTAGCATGAGATGGGAGCGCCCCCTATGGACTGAGTAATTTTTTATCAACTAAAAATATTTGCTAACCATCTAGGAAGGATTACTGAAAATTTGGAGAAAAAATATTAATGTTAAAGGTTAGCTGTGGACGAAAAATACAAGATGGTGTCATTTTGACCTACCAACCTGGGGGTGTGAGGGGTTAATACAAATTCTATTTTTCTGGAAAATTGCCTCACCCAATGGTGGTAAGTTTTTAATATGTTATTTTTGAATATTTGGGGATGTCAAAAACGATGAAACCATTTCTGTTACAATTACTTCCAGATTGACCAAAAATAGAGCCTAGATTGACTGGACTATAACACTAACCCAGGGTGTTATGATACATCCTAGGATAGCGTCAGACTTAAATGATCGTTTCTCAGAACCGTCACAACGGTCAAAGTTGAAGTCTTCAAAGAAGGCTAGATGCTTGTCTCAGTACAGTACCAGATGAGCCGGGTTTACCTTGTTATGTACGGCAGAGTGTGCAAGAGAACATCTCGTTCCTTCACCTGAGTGCAACATGCAGATTACACAGAATCAAACACAGTCTCGCTTGAACGACTTAACACCAGATAAACCTAATTCTAATTTTAAGTAATGTAGAGCATGATGGCCTAACCTTGCACCTGGTTGACTAAAGGGAGCTTTCTCAAGGTAGATGAGTCATCAGTTAAAGATGCAATTAAATCTTACTTAAAAACATTGTTTACACACATCAGTTTAAGGGGATGTTATTTACCCCATTAACAACAGTACGTACCCATTTTGTAATGTAAACTCAATAGTGAAGTGTTTATTTCAAAAGCACAGCGGTAAAAATAAGACTCTTAGGTAATAAGTGAACATGAGAACACTGTATTGGTCGCAGATGGGCCATGAAAAGAGATAATTATTTGAGAGAGTAGTCAAATTGCCCTTACATATTAAGTTTCAAGATAAGTCTTTCCATTCTACAATTAAGTTGTAGGAATTGAAGATATTACAGTTCCTTAATGGTCTTAAATAATATAATATTGCATTCAGGATACGTTTGGCTACATTTTTTGGGCATAAGGGGAAAATGCATTGTCACAGCGATAAGATGCTTCAGTTAGTACTGTATCCTGACATGCGAGATCATTATTAGGAAGAGGTATAATAAACACTAAATTGGATTTGTTAACAGTAGTGTTGTATGTTCTCATGAAACCTGGACCAGGTTTTCTGCATAACAGGTTAAGTGATTTATGAACTGTTGAAGACCGTCCTACTTTTGACCCCTCTGCAGCACCCCGCCTCATTCGAGTAATTTGATGTAAGAAAAAGTTGCTTTCTAGACAAGGGACTTTGAACAGCACCCTGGCCGGATGAGTACTGAAAACACGATAGTCGAACCTGCGCAGGACAAACAGATGGAGAGAGAGAGAGTTAGCTTTGAATTGTTCAGCAGCTTCTGGTCTGCTAAATTGCACTATGGTTGCCTCCAATCTTCTACGTTTAGTCGTGTTTGTGACAATACGCTGATTTAGAATATGGCTGTATGTTTGATTTGGTGTTAGCACTTCTTTAAATTAATGACTGAGTAATATGGCATTGATGGAGTGCGTTTAGAAAATTAGTTGCCAGATTCTCCACATGTAGTTATTGCACAGTCATTAGATCGCATAAGTTATCAAACAGGTAATTCCAATTAACTTAGTATATACGATATGCTCTAGGGTGTGTATATATATATATGTATATATATATGAAAGAGACGTACTTTTGCGTAATTAGCTGTAGATATGATAGTTACGTGTTAAAATGTAGGTTGCCGCCTAATTTTTATTGCGAATCAATGTTTAATTTAAATATTTAATAATACTACTACTTCAAGTTAAATTGCTATACTCGATGTTTAAAACATCGCTTTCAACGCTTCAGTTGATGGATGTTGACAAAGTTCCTCATTTCTATCATATCTCCTGACCATTTCTATATTTTGTTACTGTCCCCTCTGCATCAGTCTCTCTTCACATGAAGGTCAAGCTGGTGGCCCCGCCTCTACACCTGGCTTGGTGGAGGAGCGAGTTGCTCTCTTGCGCTCTCCACCGCACATAGCCAGGTACATCCGGCTCATCTGGTACCGTCCTGTGCTAGCCATCTAGTCTTCTCTTCAAGACTTCAACTTTGACACCTGTGACGTTTCTGAGGTCCTTAGGGAGCTGGTTAAAAGTCTTAGCCCTCTGACAACCAAGCTATTTTTCTTCAGTGTTGAAAAGGTCCCTTGTCAGGCCTTTAGTTTGGAAACACTACATATTCTGCCTTTCCTATTGTACAGCTTTGTTTGGATGGTAATTGGGTTTAGTTTGAGGTTTGGTACCACTCGCTGATTTTTCTGTTGATCTTTGTATTGTCGTAATATTGTCTTTGGCTGCGCTGAGAGACACTGACTTAGGCGCATTGTGGTGGGATGGCGGGAAGGACCCGCCAATGTAAACACCACCAAATCACCGTTAACTCCATGTCACGATCACGGATAAGTACACAATGGTAGCAGTTATTAAGTCATGTTAATACAATTGACGACAGTGAACACGGATAACTGCATGAATAAAATGTATGTAAGGGGTTCCAAAAAACTTTAGCCCCCACCATTTGCAGCTTACATGTTTACTTATATCGAAATAGTTTTTAGTGATTATAAAAATATATAAAATTCTTTATTTATTGCAGGTATTAAAATTACTCTAGCTGATAAAGTGATAATATAATGGCTTCTTAATTAATTGGTGATTCGGAGAGGCAACGTGTGATAGATCGCATACGAGCAATAACATTTCGGGAAGCTCGTGATGCTGGAGCCACCTTTATAACACGTTCATGGGTTACAAAAAAGTTGCGAAGAAGTGAGGACTTCGTCAAAAGAAATTGAAATAAAACTTTGGATGAATGTGAAATAGATACAACCAAATCTGGGCGCCCAAATTTGCCACTCTCTCAGGAAACAAAGGACATCATTGAAAGCGGTACGCGTAAGAGGAAAAACAGCTGTGCTAAACTTTCTAGAGAGATCGAAGTGTTGAGAGGAAAGATCGTTAGTGGTGAGATCATTCGACTGTACCGTCATAGGCAAGGTTTAAAGCCTTGGCATGAACTTCCAAAGCCAAGAAAAACTCAACTTAACATTGATGACAGAATGTGGTTTGCCCATTATCTTGAAGATTGGGATGTGGATGATTTCATGCATTTAGCTGTCTCCGATGAATTATTTGTTTACGTAACACGTCGGCCTAACTACCAAAATGATCGAGTGTGGGCCACAACACCAGATGAAATCGATGACACTGAACATTATCGCGAATTATTAAAAAGTCCAGACTGTATTGGTGTGTTTGTTTTGTTCACTGCAAAGAAGCTCATGTGGGTGCTGAAGCCAAATGGTCAGAGGTGGGATGGACAGTATTTTCGTGATATTATTCTATCCCAGCATGTCATTCCTTTTCTAAGAAACCCAAACAATGTTATGGATGTCGATCAGGTCACACTTCTGCACGATAAGGCCCCCTGCTTTAAGGCATTAGCTACTCAACAGTTGTTGCGGAACCATGAGATCGATTTCTTTGGAAATGAAGAATGGCCAGGAAATTCTCCTGACATGAACGTCTGTGAACACATTGGATCAGTTATGAAGGACAAGGTTGAATGTGTCTTGTTTCAAGAACCTGCAGCAAATCGATTTTCGAAGGACACAATGACGCAACACATTGAAACTGTTTTAGCAAATTTGCGTAACGATCAAGATCTATTCACGTCACTTTTGGCAAGCTACCCAAAGCGAATTCAGGCTGTCTTGGAAGCCAATGGTGGGAACACCAAGTTTTAATTGTTTCTCAATAAATGCAAGATTAAATTCTCTTTTGTAAGGTATGTTTAGTTTTACTGTACCTCTAATGGTTTAGGCCATGGGCGGGAGAGCTAAGGTTTATTGGAGCGTTGCGTTTCCGTGCGTCGTTCTCTCTTCACACGAAGGTAAAGCTAGTGATCCCTGTCTCTAGGACTGGCTTGGCGGAGGAGCGAGTTGCTCTCTTGCGCTCTCCACTGCACATAGCCAGGTACACCCTGCTCATCTAGCATAATATGCAGTCTGTTTAATTTCCTCACTTCTACCATATCTCAAGAGCTAAAATTTCTCGGTGTTAAATGTCATATTGTTGTCTTCTGACCATTTGTATATTTTGTTAGTGTCCCCCTCTGGGTCGGTCTCTCTTTACACAAAGGTCAAGCTGGTCGTCCCTGCCTCTAGGACTGGCTTGGTGGAGGAGCGAGTTGCTCTCTTGCGCTCTCCACCGCACATAACCAATATATATATATATATATATATAGATGGATAGAGAGGCAGATAGATAGATAGACAGTTAATGGATAGATATAGAGGGTGTTTCAGGAGGAAAGGGCAATACTTCGAGAGGTGATAGTATCGGTCATTGTGAGAAAAAAAGTTCATATGAACATGTGTCTAATTCTGAATGGTTACGGAGATAGAGCTGTTTGAATGTACAAATACAAAAGCATTGTTAATGGTAATCAAGGAAGAGAAACCAATTACTGTTTCTAACATTTAATGTTTAAATATTGGCATTTTTAATGGTATCAGATACAGAAATGACAAATTTGTTACAGTTTACAATACGTTTTCGAAAATCTCACCGTCAACCTCAATGCACTTTGCACCTCGTGTGCGAAGATCGCGTGTTGTTCGTCTGAGTTGATCTTGACGTTCCTTTATGCGGGCAGCAGCATCCAGAATGCGCGCGAGCAATTCGTCTCGTGTATCCACCTTTCTTTTGTAAACTTGACTTTTCATCCACCCCTACAAACAATAATCTAACGGAGAGAGGTCTGCAGACCTTGGTGGCCATTCAATGGGACCACCGCAGCCGATCCATCGACCAGGGAAAGTTTGATTTAGGTATTGCATCACCAGACGGGTAGAATGTGGAGGAGCTCCGTTATGCTGAAAGTACACACCAGCGCGTGTAGCCAAAGGAACATCCTCCAATAGTCCTGGCAATTCATTTTGCAGAAATTCCAGGTAACTTTGTCCTGTAAGACGATTCTCTAAAGTAACAGGGCCAATCAGCTGATCATCGATGATACCGCACCACACATTGGCAGAGAAGCGATGTTGAAAATTTGTTTCCACAGTGGCATTTGGATTTTCGTCTGACCACCGATCAGAGTTACGAGTGTTGTTGATACCATCACGGGTGAAAGTAGCTTCGTCGGTGAACACTATTAATCGAAGCAATCGGCGATTAGCATTTACCCAATGACAAAATTCCAGTCGCATGGCAGCGTCTCCTGGTTGAAGATGTTGTACATCCTGTACATGATATGGATGCAAGCCTTCCTCACGTAATGTTCGCCATACTCTTGTGTGTGGTACACCGAGACGTGTAGAAATTCTTCGTGAGCTAGTAGTAGGACTACGCTCTACGAACTGAAGAATGTTTTCCACTTCATCCACATCTTGTTGACCTTCACGTTCAGATGAAACATAAGCGCTGGGAAGTGTACCAATCTCACGCAATGTGTTGAAAACCCTGGTAAACACACTTCGATCCGGAATTCTGCGGTTCGGAAACCGTCGACGGTATTCTGCAACAGCAGCTGTTGCACTTCCATCGCAAAAACCGTAGACATACACCATATCTGCAAATTCGGCATGTGTGAAGGTGTGTGGCATTCTTAACACTGCTTCAAACACCAAACAATGTCACTCACAACAGTCAGCTGTCGATTGGCTTATGTTACATGCTTACATTACAGCTTACATGGTTCAAGGTTATAGGGGAGGGAAGGGGGAGGAAGAGCTGCGCGCGCATCAGATTCAAACAGCTCTATCTCCGTAACCATTCAGAATTAGACACATGTTCGTATGGACTTTTTTTTTCACAATGACCGATAATATCACCTCCTGAAGTATTGACCTTTCCTCCTGAAACTCCCTGTATAGGAATACATTTAAGGTTAATTTTACGGAGAGCCCCACTTCTCCATTAAATATATAAAATTAAATAAATAGCGCAGTCTGTCACTAATCCGTTTTTACTATGGTGCCATAAAGCCCACCTTTGCCCTCATGGTCTCACCCTTCGGCCCTAACCCCATTAAAAATTCGAACGCCCCATCTAATTTCAATTCCTGGGGAAAGCATTGTTGTAACCCTCCCTCTGCTAACATTGTCTTTGGTAGCGCTGAGAGACACTGACTGAGGTGCATTGTGGTGGGATGGCAGGGGGCGAACCGCGAATGTAAACACCGACAAATCACGGTTAACTCCATTAGAATCAATAACAGACACACGGTTAACTCATTAGAATTAATAACAGACACACATATTGGCACCTATCAGCCAGAAAATGATCAGTATATTTCCTTTATTGTTGTAAGATTTCAATTTATGGATTAATCTTCTAAGCGGTACAGCGACTCTTAATTAAAGCCTGGAATACACTACTATATATATTTGAAGTTTATTTGGTATGCTAAGCAAAGTTATTTCATATATTTAATTGACCCCACCCCACATACATTAAGGAATAAAGGTTTAAGTCTTTTTTTCTAAGTCAATTAAACTTCACTGGGTAACATCCCTCCAAATAATTAAATAGTATCGTATGTATAGGAAAAGCCCTAAACTCCGCCCCCTGTATGATCGATCAAAGGTCACGTGTCTCCTGCTAGTACCTGGGCATATCTCTATCCTGTGTGCTCAGTTGGCCGTTGCAAGCCCTGGATCTCAGACGTGTATTTTCTCATGTAGACGAAAAATAGTAATGGCTACCTTTGATATTGTGTGTTCGATGTTCATGAAGTGATATTCGGTAAAGACTGAGGATGTGGCGAATACTGAAAGACGCCCTAGCCCTCCCTCCTTTGCGACTTTATAGGCTACATTGAACCGTGCGAAGCTTGAGGAACCAGATGTTCAAATACTCTATGGGTTTCTGGCGATAGTTATCCCGAAGTAATGTTGAAGAGAGAAATTATTTACAGTAAATTATATTAAATCCATTTATTGAATTTTAGAAGGTGTAATTAAATGAGTTATACCATAAATTCCATTTTTTATAAATACGCATAGAAAACGATATTTATTGGGCATGCCATAGGAATACATTTAAGGTTAAAAATATCCGCGTTTGACACTCAATTTTGAACCTTATACCGTTAAATAATAGAGACTGAACAGGTGAAATGAATGTATTCGTTTAACTATACGATGAAAAAGGACTTAGTAGATCTTCATGTTAGTATACTCATGTTTTCAACTTGGTTGAGTACTATATATATATATATATATATATATATATATATATATATACTAGTGATGGATCGAGTGGTCGTTTTTTCACAACCGCGGTTGCGGTTGTGTTTGCGGTTGTCGAATTTTTTCCAACCGCGGTTGCGGTTGCGGTTATCATATACTAGGAAAAATGCGTAATTATTAACTGGATTTAGCCACTATAGTGCGATTTAGCCACACTTGGTACATAATATATACTAAATAGTATTTATTTAGTAAATACCTTATGTTGAACACAAGTTTTGCAATACACCGCTACCGCTATTTGTGTGTTGCAAAACTTGTGTTCAACATAAGGTATTTACTAAATAAATACTATTTAAATGAAGTATATTCTAAACTTATATAGCTATTATGAAAGAATAGGTCAAATTAATTAAAACCATTATTTGCACTAAGTGTGTTACCAGGATGAGGGACGAGGACCCATCGCACTGTTCATCCCACCTACCACTTTCCCCAGCCTCCACCCATTGGAAAGTTATGGATTATTATTCATTTGAAAAACTGATGTCAAACTTAATGACAGGCAGTGTGAATTTCAAGAATAATATTTTTGCGGCATTTTCACCTTACAACCGCAACCGCACTTATGGAACGGCGGTTGCGGTTACGGTTGCGGTTGTGAATTTTTGTGCGGTTGTAGTGCGGTTGCGGTTGCGGTTGCGGTTATTCGATCCATCACTAATATATACACAGTGCTTAATTTGTAAATGAAAAAGAAGTGGAACGCAGGTGAAGCCCTCACAGTTAGGGGGTCTGAGGGAGCACTACAAGCTCCTTCAGCGGGGTCCAGGGCGGCGCCCCGGAAACCAACGCATTTTAAGCGCTTTTCCTGCGAAAACTGCGCAACATGCAAATGAAAGTTGTTCGAATACTGTATTATTTTAAAGAAAAGGTTAGACTGTGATTGCAACATCTAAGTGAAATGTTATTTCATCTAAGTGAAACAAAATATTATATGTATTTGAAACAAAATAAAATTGCTTTACTTACATGCTATTGCTATATAGAGGAAGTTGATAGAATAATCACATTAATTTCCACACACACTCCAAACTTCTTTCTGCTTGATTGACTAGTTTTCGCTTTCTACTGTCTGTATTTTGTTGGATTTTAAATTACGAAATTACGTTGCTGACCTTTTTATTAAAATAAAAACCTTTTTTTTAATTAGGTTTTAAAATAAAAGTACCGGAACGGCGTTCCGGAGCGTTCTGTCACAAATTAAGCACTGTGTATATATTTCAGAATTCTTTATTGCTGGATCGGAGACCCCAATCTTCTACGTTTTTAAATGTGTTTGTGACAATACGGTGTATTAGAAATCGAATCCTCAAGGCAGTGTTTAATTCGAGAATTGCACTGAAGAAAATTTACTTTAAGCGTGAATAGTAAGATTTAATATGTTCCAAAAGCTGGTTTAAAATTACATTAAATATAATGCAATAATGTTGAAGAGAGAAATTATTTAGAGTAAATCATATTAAATTAATTTATTGAATTGTAGAAGGTGCAATTAAATGTTATACCATAAATTCCATTTTTTATAAATACACGTACAAAACGATATTTATTGGGCATGCCCAACTAAAACTTAAAATCTAGTTATATTAACATTTTTTGTACCAAAGTTTAAGATACTTCGAAGAGTCTATACCTTTTAAAATAATTTTGCATCATTATTTCTGGATATCTTCAAAGGTAAGATTTAATAGGGTCGTGAATGCCGGTTTTAAATTACATTAAAAATAATGCAGCAGTGTCGGGGCAGGGCTGCAAGTAAAAGTGAATAAGTTACCCATAATTTAATTTCTATTTTGTTTGAAAAATCATATTAATGCTTTTTATGTTATAGTTTAAAGATAAAATTGTGTATTATGGCGAAAATTTGTTTTTGTATTAAACTTAGTTTATCTTATTCGATTTTCTGTTTAAAAGATCGCTTACCAAATGTCAAATTGGCCTCGTGGTATTATACCATGAGAAGCTCAATAGAAAAACTATTGGCGTTGCCTTTTTTTTGAGACCTTGTCAGTCTACCACTTGGCCCCATAAACGTATTTGTTTATGTTCAACAGCTCTGTCTATTGGGTCGTATTTAGAGACCTTATCGGTCTACCAGGAACTGGTAAGTATGGTGGTGGTTGTGTAATACTGCTTCTCTACCAATCGTCTAAGTTTCGACGCTTGGTTATAGTCCTCATATCGGTTACGTGGTGTTGATGGGATGAGCTCCTAAAAGTCTATACTTAGACGATTGGTTGTAGCCCTCATCTGTTGATGGGATGAGCTCCTAAATGTCTATACTTAGACGATTGGTGATGATGTGGTGGTTTTTTGTGTGTTGGTTGTGCTCGTATATATTTTGCTATCGGGGCTTTGCATGCATGTTTATATATGTGTGTGTGTGTGTAATAATAGGGGGCTCTATGGGCGTATAGTCGGGGAGTGTATGTGTGTCTGTGTGCGCTTTTCATTCGTTCGAAGGTTATTAATATATACAAGCCATTTATGCCTTCTAAGCCAACTGGCGGATTAGGCCAACTGTCAAGTGGCTGATTAAGCCAACTGGCGGATTTCGAGTTCTAAGCCAAGTGTTGCTACCTTGAGCTCTCATTAAGCTTCTGCCTCTCGCAGGAGCTGGATGGGCTATTCCTCGCTCTCCTCTCTTTCTTAGGTTAACTATACCCCTTTGGTGGGTGAGGCCGTCCCAACTTCTCCCCCAAAGAGGTTAGGTGAACTTCCCCAGCTTGCTATACCCATTTAATCAAATTCGCCAGAGTCATAAACTGAGCGATCAAAATTCACACCAACTTAACCTAATCTAAGTACCCTATACGTACATTCTAGCGTAAAATAACCTTAGCAAACTTAACTTAATTTGCAACACTTATTTTAGTGACACTTCATGAGTTATCTTGCCATTTTTTCAGAATTTGATCAGATATGGATCTAGCAGTATGGCCGCAAAATGGGAGAGTGCATATGCAATTGCAATGTTGATCAAACGAGTGCCAGTGCCACCCACCCCACCCCCTTGTTGCAAGACCACCTCCCCAATGCCAACCCCAGGGTACCAAAAAAAAGGGGGAAGGGGAACTCCCCCAGCTTGCTGGGAGAGTTCCCCTCCCCCCTTTTTGTCACCCTGGGGTTGGCACTGGGGGAAGGGGTCTTGCAACAAGGGGGTGGGGTGGGTGGCACTGGCACTCATTTGATCAACATTGTAATTGCATATGCACTCTCCCATTTTGCGGCCACACTACTAAGTACTACTAGATCCATATCTGATCAAATTCTGAAAAAATGACAAGATAACTCATCAAGTGTCACTAAAATAAGTGTTGCAAATTAAGTTAAGTTTGCTAAGGTTATTTTACGCTAGAATGTACGTATAGGGTACTTAGGTTAGGTTAGGTTGTGTTAAGTTGGTGTGAATTTTGATCGCTCAGTTTACCGACTCTGGCGAATTTGATTAAATGGGTATAGTACCTATATAACCTATAACCCCTGTATAAAAACTAAGACTGTAAAACTACTTAGATATTAAATGTAAATAAAAACATGTTTACGTAAGAGATGCTTACAGATGCAGGTTACAAGTTAAAAACCAGGTTACATGTTACAGGTTATAAACCTGTAACATATTTCTAAACACTTTTTAATAAAACCTGAAAGAATATTTCATAGACCTGCAACACGTTCATTAATTAAATTACTTTATTTATTAGTTATGAAGGGCTTTGCTTTATATTTCAAAAACAAAGAAAGGTAATTGTAAACACGTTTTTATACTTACGTTTTGCAACTAAATTTAATTAAAAATATGAGTGCATATGTTTGACGAATTATACAGGTTAATAAGTCAGGAGGGCCAAAGACTGGCGCAGCGATCAGACCAACTAGTGCGGCTCATAGAGCTAATTTTGACTGAACGATAAAAGTGTTATTAAGATTGAATATAGAACACAAGAAAAAATAAGACATTTCAAACAATGCTTTCAAAACATTTTTTAAATATGTATTACATAATATGACTGTTTTCGTGTAAATAAAGAATTTTTTATCGCTTTTTGGTTTGAATGAAAATATCTTAAGCGGCTTCATTAAAACTTGCTCTGTCTGCCCATGCTTGTGGGTCTTGTTTACGCCAGTTCAAATATTTCAGTTTACGCACAGAGAGATGCAAATAGTTGCTCTCTGCAAATTAATTTAAATGAATTAGTTATTAATTACCTATACAGAAAGAAACTGCTGCTTCCAACAAACTAACAGTTTGACCACCAATCCAAACGGGTCATTCATCCATTTAAGCTTCTTTACCAGAAAAATACATAAGGTTATTGCAGTCTTCACATGGTTGAATTTAGATGAATTAATTGTATGAAATTGTTGCCACTTTTATGTAAAATAAAATTTGGTTGGGTCGAAAACATTACTCACCTAATGATGAATAAATATTTAGGTATAGCCACTTGGAAACTTAAGTTTGATTTTATACACCGGGTGATTACAAACGATCTTACTGATTTAAAACATTTATTATGAAAAAACTAGCAAAGCTACAGCGAAAAGCAAGATATACAAATAAGGAAGAACTCAAAAAGTTTTATTTACAAGCTATTGAAGTTCAATATGAGCTCCTTTTGTAGCCTTGCAGACATCAAAGAGGTATTCTGTTTCCCTCCATACATTTTGTAGCATATTATACTGAACTTTTCTAACAGCCTCACGTATCCTTTCCTTCAAATGTTCCAAAGTTGTTGCCATTGGTGGAACAAAAACTTAATTTTTGACATAACTCCAGAAGAAGAAGTCATGAGGGGTTAAATCGGGCGAACGAGCCGGCCAAGGAATGGGCCCCCACGCCCGATCCAACGATCAGGCAAGTGTTCATTCAGGAATGTTGTAACCTCAAAAGGAGTCACAAAAGGCGCTCATATTGAACTTCAATAGCTCGTAAATAAAATTTTTTGAGTTCTTCTTTATTTGTATATCTTGCTTTTCGCTGTAGCTTTGTTAGTTTTCTTCATAATAAATGTTTAAAATCGGGAAGGTCATTTGTAATCACCCGGTATTTAAATACAGGGTGTACATAAAGTCAGGATCTATTTTTGTGAAGCACTTGGAAATTATATGGAATTCAATCATAAAATGATAAAGTGGTAACATTTATTAAATAATTAAGAGTAGGATTCGACGTGACGCCCATCAGTATCCCTGCACAGCTCAAATCGTTCTGCAGCATTTCTAAACACATTCTGGAGCATTTGCGGGGTTATGTTATCTGCAGCAGTTCGTATACGTGTACGTAAGTTTTCAAGACTCGTAATCTTCGTCTGATAGACGTGCGATTTGATAAAGCCACATGCAAAGAAATCTAAATGGGTTAAATCTGGTGATCTCGCTGGCCAAGGTCTTTTGTTGCTTCCGCGTCCGATCCAGCGATTTGGAAAACGTCCATTTAGATAATCCTGAACAATTTTGACATAGTGACAAGGAGCACCATCATGTTGATAGACGACGGTACTAACAATCCTATCCCCGTCGTCTATCAACATGATGGTGCTCCTTGTCACTATGCCAAAATTGTTCAGGATTATCTAAATGGACGTTTTCCAAATCGCTGGATCGGACGCGGAAGCAACAAAAGACCTTGGCCACAGCGAGATCACCAGATTTAACCCCTTTAGATTTCTTTGCATGGGGCTTTATCAAATCGCACGTCTATCAGACGAAGATTACGAGTCTTGAAAACTTACGTACACGTATACGAACTGCTGCAGATAACATAACCCCGCAAATGCTCCAGAATGTGTTTAGAAATGCTGCGGAACGATTTGAGCTGTGCAGGGATACTGATGGGCGTCACGTCGAATCCTACTCTTAATTATTTAATAAATGTTACCACTTTATCATTTTATGATTGAATTCCATATAATTTCCAAGTGCTTCACAAAAATAGATCCTGACTTTATGTACACCCTGTATGTTAAGAGTTCCCTCAACTTAAATCTGGAAATGTCGGATGAGCTATTGTTAAATTTCATAGTGCAATATTTTCTTCGACATATTTTTAAAAGTTTTCTTAGGAAAACACTATGTTAACACCAAAGTTTTAAGGTATAATTCTTGTCCCGTCATTGAATGCTTCAGCATTATATGAAACACCTTAAAACTCTAAACATATTCGGAAATAAGTCGGAAGTCAAAACATATTTTAGCCTCATACATGTCTAAAATGTTTGGGGAAAATAAGTGTTATAGAGAAGCGCTTTAACTAAATTATTATTTCTTCCACGTGTTTGTTTTTACACGTTTGAGAAGTTGGGTCAAATAAAGTGCTTAAAAATGTGTTTGAACTGTAAACGCTAAAATTACAATGTATTTACCGTTGCCTTTTCACGTGCTTTAAAAGTGGGGACCAAATAGCCTATTTCTGTGTTTAAAATGTGTTTTAGATTAAAACACAATATTTATAATATAAACTCACGAACAAAATTATGCGTGCTGAATAGGGCAATACACACAGAAATAAGTCACGCGGAATTTTGTCCGTGACTGTACATTTTCACAACGTAACAAGAAACTCGGCAACTTGGAGCTGTAACTTTTTCCTACCACAAAAAACAATTATTATTTTCACATTACTTTAATCGAAAAACAAGAAAAGAAATATTCACGTTTTTCACGAAAGAAATTCTCATTTTATTCAGATGAAACACCGGCTAAGATGAATTAGGCCTCATTTTAACGATTTTCTTATTTCCTCAGAACAAATTATGATAAGTTCTACTGGCAGGATGTAAATCCCATACATAACATAGTAAAATATTCTTGAAGGTGATAAGCGATAAGATAAATCGGATCTTTTTAGTTTCATGTACTGTTTCCGATTTTGTTGAAAATAAGATATTTAATATAGATTTTTACGCTGATTTAAAAAATGTTAGTCTTTGTTTGGAGAAATGAGCGGTTCTAAAGTTAGGTTAGGTTAGATTAACTGAATGCCCGGTTAGGTCAACTGTATGCCCTTGACGATTGGTTAGGTTAAGTTGTGATATTTTCGTTAAACCTAACGAAAATATCACGACTTAACCAGTTGACCTAACCGGGCATTCAATTAACTTAACCGGACAGAAAAATACTTAGTGACATAAGCCAATATTACTAAAGAATACAATATATAACTCTTGTATTAGTTTCCAGTTGTATTGTTATAGTTTTTGACCTAATACAAAATTACCATAACAAACATAACTTTTGAACCGCTTATTTCTCTAAAAACGGACTTACATTTTATAAATGAGCGTAAAACTCTACATTAAATATCTTATTTTCAACAAAGTCGGAAACAGTACATGAAACGGAAACGAACCGATAAATCAAGCAATAATACATTTAAAAACAAACAAACTAAAAATTATGATTAAAAGAGAAATAGAAATATGACACGTACTTAAACAAGTAAAAGTAATAATAAAATTTTATTATTATTATTATTAATCACTTTAAATTTATTGCAATATTTACTATTTTACACACACACACACACACACACACACACATACCTTGTTAACCTTATTGCTGTTCCCTGCGTTGGTCTTTCTTCACACAAAGGTCAAGCTGGTGGCCCCGCCTCTAGGTCTAGTTTGGTGGAGGAGCGAGTTGTTCTCTTGCGCTCTCCACCGTACATATCCAGGTACGCCCGGCTCATCTGGTGCCGTCCTGAGCCAGGCATCTAGTCTTCCCTTCAAGACTTCAACTTTGACGCTTGAAACGTTTCTGAGGTCCTTTGGAAGCTGGTTAAAAAGTCTTGGCCCCCTGACAACCACGCTATTTTCCTTCAGTGTTGAGGAGGTCCCTTGTCGGGGCTTTAATTTGGAAACACTACACATTCTGCCTTTCCTATTTTTCAGTGTTGTTTGAATGGTAATTGGGTTTAGTTTTAGATTTGGTACCAGTTTTTCGATCATTTTCCATATGTAAACTATGGTGTACCTCTCTCTTCTTCTTTCCAGGGAGTACAGATTTAGTTTACGTAGTCTTTCCCAGTAGTTGAGTTCTTTGCAGCCATCAATCTTGGCTGTGAAATGTGTCTGCGTTTCTTCTAGTTTATTAGTTTCTTCCTTTTTATATGGGGACGTCAAAACTGAACAGTATTCAAGTTTTGGTATAATCAGTGTTTTTAGCAGGGGAATCATTACTGTCCTGTCCCTTCTTTTGAACGTTCTTAGTACCTGTCCCGCGACTCTTTTTGCTTTATTTATCGCTATCTGATTTTGTGTTTCGAATTTCGCATCATCGGTCATTATTACCCCCAGATCGATCGCTTTCGTGCTTCTCTGAATTTCCTGTCTATCTGGAGCATAATATGCAGTCTAAGTTCCTCTTTTCTACCATATCTCAAGAGCTGAAATTTCTCGATGTTAAATGTCATGTTGTTGTCTTCTGACCATTTGTATATTTTGTTCGTGTCCCTCTCCAAGGCCTCCACTTCATTTACATCGCTGATTTTTCTGCTGATCTTTGTATCGTCTGCAAAGGATGTTACTATACTGTTGATGTTTACTCCACTGTCTATGTCTATTAGCATGATAATGAACAGGAGTGGGGCCAGTACTGTCCCTTGTGATACTGAGCTGCGTACTTCCGATTCTGATGATGATATACTTTGAATTTTGATGACCTGTAGACGTTCTCTGAGGAAGTTGTAGATCCATTTTCCCATTTTGCCTGTTGTTCCCATTATTTCATTTTATGCGGTATTATTCCGTGATCACATTTGTCGAAAACTTTAACAAAATCTGTGTAATGACAGCGTAGTTGTCATTGCCTTCCACTGCATTTAGGATATTGTTGTAGTGTTCTATTAGTTGTGATAAGTATGATCTACCTGATCGGAGTCCGTGCTGATTTTCGTTGAATCTTTCCAGTGTCTCCAAGAAATCATAAATTTTCTCTCTAACTATTCTTTCAAATACATTGGTGAGGTGGGACGTTAATGACACTAGTCTGTAGTTCTTTGATTGAGATCTGTCCCCTCCTTTATATGTAGGGACAATGTTTGCTCTTTTGAAGATGCTTGGTATTTCCGCAGTGTCTAGGGATCCTTTCCATATCCAATATAAAGGTGGAGCTATTTCATTTATACAGTTTTTAATCAATAATGCGTTCCATTTGTCCGTACCTGCAGCTGAATGTGATTTCATTTGTCCTATAGCTCTCGCTACATCTTCTGGGGTAAAATCAGTCTCTTATACACTCTCCTTGCAATTTCTTTTCAAAGAATACATATACAGTATGTCAGGTATCGCTTTGTCACTTTTTCTGGTACTGAAAACTGATTTATACTGGAATCTGATTCATTCACAATGTTTCAGATATTTCTTTTGGATCGTCGGTTAGTTCATTATTTCTCTTCCTTAAGGGCCCAGTAGCGGCGCGCGTTTTTGTTTTCCTTTTCGCATAGCTATAGAAGTATTTTGGATTTTCCTTTTTTGCTTCTACCGCCTTTTCCTCTTTCCTCTCTGTATGGTTTGTATTTCCCTATCGCTACCCTCTAGTTTTTCTTGTATTACTTTCCTGGCATTATCTCCGCATTTGGCTAACTTCGCCTCCACTCTCTTTCTTTTGCCGAATATTCTTCTCTTCTGCCTCTCTAGCCAGCTCCTCTTTCCTTTTGGCTGTGATTTCGGAACACATTTTTCTAAAATTCTCAGCATTTTTTCTTCCAAGGTTGTTAGCATTTCTTCAGTTGTTTTATTCTCTAAAACTGCTCTCCACTTTATTTGAGCCATGAGCGATCTGATTGCTTCCCAAATTATAGTCTTGGAGTTTAAGATAAAGGCCCCAAATTTGCTTCTTTCCTCAATATGTATATTGTCTTTTAATGTTGTCGTCATATTTGTTGATATCTCGATTACGTTGTGGTCTGAGATAATGGCTGGGGTTATTTTTATATTAACAATCAAGTTCGTGTTATTCGTGAATATATATATATATATATATATATATCAGGTCATCCCATAAGTAATCTCGTTTTTTAGATCGGAATTTGAAAGACAAAAAAAAACTCAACTGAAACTTTTTAATCTAGTATATATTTTCCATCGGAATCAATGACACTGCCAACGTCCTACAAGCTTTTCATTGCCATGTTTAAAATTCAGGCGGTTTTGAGGCAAAAAACGTATAAAGACTGGTGTGCAGGTCATCTAAAGAAGTATACTGTTTCTCGTCAAGATAGTTTTGCAGACTCCTGAAGAGATGACAATCTGAAGGCGCAAGGTCTGGAGAATATGGAGGATGTGGAAGTTTTTCCCACCCAAGCTCCTCAATTTTTGCAGAAGTGATCCGAGCGGTATGAGGACGTGCGTTGTCGTGGTGGAACACGATTCCTTTCCGATTAACCAAAGAAGGTCTCTTTTCTTTTAGTGCAGTGTTCAATCGATCCAGTTCTTGACAGTAGACTTGAGCGGTGATTGTTTGGTTGTGTGGTAAGGTTTCAAAGTGTATTACACCACCTTTATCCCACCAAACACTAAGCAACACCTTCCGAGGGTGAAGATTTGGTTTTGGCTGTGGTGTCGCTGGTTCTCCGGCACAAACCCACTGTCGACGGCGCTTAACATTCTGGTACAGTATCCACTTTTCATCACCAGTCGCTAAACGGTGCAAAAACGGATCTTGGAGTTCACGGGAATGAAGAGCTGTGCTAATGTTTACCAGTACCCTCAGATTGTCGAACGACAATTCATGTGGCACCCATTTTCCTAACTTAGGCACTTTCCCGAGTTGTTGCAAATGTCGATGGATGGTGGACGGGGATGAATTGAGTTTCTGGGCCAATTCTTCGACAGTTGTTGAACAGTCTTCTTCAAGTGCGGCTAACAGCAGGTCATCATGAAACTCAGCAGGGCGTCCAGAGCGTGCTGCATCTGTCAAACAGCAGTCACCATTCCTAAACTTTTGAAACCATCTTTGACATTTCCTCACATGCAGAATATCGTTGCCATAAACTTCCTGAATGTTTCGCATTGCTTCAGTAGCACTATTCCCTTTTTTGAACTCGGAAAGCATTATATGCCTGATATGCTCTTCTGATACCGCCATGTTTATGAAGGGTTCACATAAAGCAAAACACACGTCTTCACTGGTCAAGGTCTGTAAAGTATGTAGCGAAACACGATAGATCTCCTCTTAGATACAACCTTCGGAAAATTTATGCTTAAACCGAGTAGGACTTGTTTAAACTTAATCTATCGTAAAAAACGACATTACTTATGGGATGACCTTATATATACCTTACCTTACCTTACAACCTTACAAAGGTTCCACGTGATGATTTCTCATTTCGCGAAGGTCAAGCGTGTCGCCCCTCCTCTCGAGTTGGCCTGGTGAAGTAGTGAGTTGGATTCTTGCGCTCTCCACCTCACATAGCCAGGTACGCCCGGCTCATCGGGGATTGTTCTGAGCCAGGCGTCAAGTCTTCTTTTGAAGATTTCCACTGC
>JAJOZX010003108.1:347500-546264 GCA_023014485.1 Bathynomus jamesi
GCCCCAAGGGGGCACCTCCCGCATGCCGTAACATTATATACATTCAACTGCAAAGAACACGCAGTATAAATAACGTACAGAACGACGCTTGTATAGGAGATATTCCGCGCAAGACGAGAGAGAGAAAACGGAACAAATGAAAAAATGAGGTAACCACCTGGGAATCGAACCCGGGATCTTCCGATTGCCGGTCAGACGCGATACCATTACACCATGGACCTCACTCTTCCAAATGCCGTAATTCTTCTACATACTCGCAGAAACCAATGCCCCAAGGGGGCACCTCCCGCATGCCGTAACATTATATACATTCAACTGCAAAGAACACGCAGTATAAATAACGTAAAGAACGACGCTTGTATAGGAGATATTCCGCGCAAGACGAGAGAGAGAAAACGGAACAAATGAAAAAATGAGGTAACCACCTGGGAATCGAACCCGGGATCTTCCGATTGCCGGTCAGACGCGATACCATTACACCATGGACCTCACTCTTCCAAATGCCGTAATTCTTCGAGTATGTAGAAGATTACGGCATTTGGAAGAGTGAGGTCCATGGTGTAATGGTATCGCGTCTGACCGGCAATCGGAAGATCCCGGGTTCGATTCCCAGGTGGTTACCTCATTTTTCATTTGTTCCGTTTTCTCTCTCTCGTCTTGCGCGGAATATCTCCTATACAAGCGTCGTTCTTTACGTTATTTATACTGCGTGTTCTTTGCAGTTGAATGTATATAATGTTACGGCATGCGGGAGGTGCCCCCTTGGGGCATTGGTTTCTGCGAGTATGTAGAAGAATTACGGCATTTGGAAGAGTGAGGTCCATGGTGTAATGGTATCGCGTCTGACCGGCAATCGGAAGATCCCGGGTTCGATTCCCAGGTGGTTACCTCATTTTTTCATTTGTTCCGTTTTCTCTCTCTCGTCTTGCGCGGAATATCTCCTATACAAGCGTCGTTCTTTACGTTATTTATACTGCGTGTTCTTTGCAGTTGAATGTATATAATGTTACGGCATGCGGGAGGTGCCCCCTTGGGGCATTGGTTTCTGCGAGTATGTAGAAGAATTACGGCATTTGGAAGAGTGAGGTCCATGGTGTAATGGTATCGCGTCTGACCGGCAATCGGAAGATCCCGGGTTCGATTCCCATGTGGTTACCTCATTTTTTCATTTGTTCCGTTTTCTCTCTCTCGTCTTGCGCGGAATATCTCCTATACAAGCGTCGTTCTTTACGTTATTTATACTGCGTGTTCTTTGCAGTTGAATGTATATAATGTTACGGCATGCGGGAGGTGCCCCCTTGGGGCATTGGTTTCTGCGAGTATGTAGAAGAATTACGGCATTTGGAAGAGTGAGGTCCATGGTGTAATGGTATCGCGTCTGACCGGCAATCGGAAGATCCCGGGTTCGATTCCCAGGTGGTTACCTCATTTTTTCATTTGTTCCGTTTTCTCTCTCTCGTCTTGCGCGGAATATCTCCTATACAAGCGTCGTTCTTTACGTTATTTATACTGCGTGTTCTTTGCAGTTGAATGTATATAATGTTACGGCATGCGGGAGGTGCCCCCTTGGGGCATTGGTTTCTGCGAGTATGTAGAAGAATTACGGCATTTGGAAGAGTGAGGTCCATGGTGTAATGGTTATCGCGTCTGACCGGCAATCGGAAGATCCCGGGTTCGATTCCCAGGTGGTTACCTCATTTTTTCATTTGTTCCGTTTTCTCTCTCTCGTCTTGCGCGGAATATCTCCTATACAAGCGTCGTTCTTTACGTTATTTATACTGCGTGTTCTTTGCAGTTGAATGTATATATATATATATATATATTATATATATATATGCACACACACACACACACACACACACGAGTATGTTTGTATGTATATATATATATATACATACACACGAGTGTATATATATATATATATATATATATAAAATTTCTCTCTGTTTAAGGTGCTTCAACCCTGCTGGATTATTGACATATATATATATATATATATATATATAGTGGCGCTTATAAGAATTTGTACAGAGAAACATTTCGGAGCAAGTGTAGTTTACGTCCCCCTGACGCAAAAGGGGACACAAACTACACTAAGTCAAAGTTGGGGAACGTAAACTACACTAGGATCTTTAGGAGACATTTTTTAAATGAATCCATCAAATAAAACTTCAAAAATAACGAAAGTATTGCGACTTAACCTAACCAATCGTCAATGAATGAAATGAATGAATGAATAAACCCTAACGAGGTGTACTTCTGAATACACGAAAGGCCTTGGAATCATTTTTCTTTTTCCTTGTGGGTTTGCATCATATATATTGACAATTGGTTAGGTTAAGTCGTAATATTTTCGTTAGTTTTAACGTTTATAAATTGACGATTCGTTAGGTTAAGTCGTAATATATTCGTTAGTTTTAACGTTTTATTCGATTAGGTATACGCGGACAAAGTTGGGGAACGTAAACTACACTAGGATAATGTAGGGGACCGTAACCTACACTAGGCACCAGAGAGGGACGTAAACTACACTTGCTCCAACATTTCAGTTTCCTTATCTTTTGCACCATGCATATGATAGTTATAAAAAGTTTGGAATTCGTTTGGAAAAATTTAACAAATAAAAAAATTAATTCAACTGCAAAATATAATGTAAAATATTAAAGAATTTGGGGAAAATAAAGAGTTAAAATGCAAACGTTTTCGTACATTTACTTGTAAAAATTACTTACTACTTCGTGCGTCCACCTTTTGCTTGAATGACTTCAATAATTCGTTTTGAGTTTTTTTCTACAAGGTTTCGTCATCACTCAGTAGAAATTTTAGCACATTCTTCTAAAGAAAATTGTTGCAATTTATTCATATTCGAAGGGTTTCTCTTGTGTACAGCTTTTTTTCAACTCAAACAATAAAAACCACTCGAGAAACTCGAAATTCTTTTGTTGAAGCCATTTTATGGTACTCTTACTGGTACTTGTAGGTTATCTACCCCCCCACCAATTTTGACAGAATATTTTCGTTAAAACTAACGAAAATATCACGACTTAACCAAATCAATTATCAAGGGCGTACAGTTGATCTATTATTAAATAGTAAATACTATTCCAGAAACAAACAATGTTATAATTAATAATAGATCAACTGTACGCCCTTGATAATTAATTAATTGGTTAGGTTAAGTCGTGATATTTTCGTTAGTTTTAACGAAAATATTCTGTCAAAATTGGTGGGGGGGAAGATAACCTACAAGTACCCTCTTACTTTTATGTTTTGGATCATTATCTTGTTGCAGTATCCAATTGCGACCCATTCGCAAGTCCCGAACTGAAGGCAATACATTTTCTAAAATTTCCTGATATTTCTTCGAATTCAAGATTCCTCTGTAGACAGCAAGGTTTCCTGGACCATAAGCATTAAAGCATCCCCAAAGAAGCACACTACCACCACCATGTTTAAGCGTAGGGAGGATTTTTTTTTCCTCGAATGCTCGTTGTTCCCGAACAATTCAATTTTGGTCTCGTCTCTCCAGAGAACTTTCTTCCAGAATGCAATTCCATCATTTTGATGATCCTTCGCGTACTTTCAACAAGCTTCTTTGTGCGCTTTTTGCAGCAAAATTTTTCTTCGTGCAATTCTTCCATGCAGACCTCTTTCTCAATGTACGACGTACAGTACTGTAGAGGAATGGCCATCGATCTTAGTCTTAATGTTTGGCAAATATCACCTGCAGTCACTCATGGATTTGCAGTAGCCATTCTTTCAATCTGTCCTAGCTGTACGTTCTGAAATCTTAATACTGATTGTTCGAAAGCCTTTCCATTTCTTTATGACTGAAGCAACCGACGTAAATGGAATTCGAAGTCTTCCTATAACTCTTTCCAGATTCTTGTGCAGCAATAACAGAGTTCTTAAGATCTGTAGACAGCTCTTTATCATGACAACCCATTGCTTACTAATGGCTTGTACAGTCATTCTTTTTCTATGACGATTCAAAGAAAAAGTTCTAGAATTCAGAGTTGCCAACAGCCCTTAATCAATAAGCAGCCAACTAATGAAAATTTCTTTTAATTCTTCAAGCCTAAGGTGGACACACAAAGTATTAAATAATTTTGTAAATAAACGTACGAAAACTTTTGCATTTTGACTTTTTCATTTTCCTCAAATTCTTTGATGTTTTCCTTTATATTTTGCAGTTGAATTAATTTATTTGTTAAATTTTTACGAAAGAACGGTAAACTTTTTATAACTATCCTCTTCATGGTGCAAAAGATAAGGTCGAATATAACTGAAATATTTCTCTGTACGAATACTTATGAGCGCCGCTGTGTATATATATATATATATATGTTAAACACAGACCGTGCATGGAACAAGGAACTCTTCTGGGAAAATTAAATCCACTATAGTCCGAATAAGTAATGGTAAATGACAAATACCATAGTTTTTCTTTTTCATGATGCTAGCCCGACGTGGGCAACGGGTCTCTCGCAAACCCTAGGTCCATGTCCCAAAGCTGGATCCTGTCTGCTTTGCAGATAGCTGGTGAGGGAAGCTATATTTATGGGATCTCTTTGCGAGAGACCCGTTGCCCACGTCGGGCTAGCATCATGAAAAAGAAAAACTATGGTATTTGTCATTTACCATTACTTATTCGGACTATAGTGGATTTAATTTTCGCAGAAGAGTTCCTTGTTCCATGCACGGTCTGTGTTTAACATATAAATTTCTCAGGGGACCATTCTGAGTTTGTGTATATATGTATATATATATATATATATATATATATATATATATATTGTTTTTTTAATGGAGGAAGGAGGGGCCAAGTGCGAATTCTCGCAAAATTACTGCCGCCCCCTCCATAAAAAACGAATTTTGAAAAGATTATGTTGCATGTGAAATGCATGTATGTATAGTAAGGAATAGAGGGAGAAATGTGTGTCTGAGAGCATGCTGGACTTCTTATAGCATAGATGAGACAAGGAAAAAGATCAGCTTAGGAGGACAATGATATGAGAAACGGGAGTTCCAGCACTCCCTATCTCCTGCCTAACGTTCCCCCCAGGAGTACTTACCTGGTCGATTGGTGTCTACATTCTCCTCCTACATCTCCTTATATATATATATATATATATATATATATATATATATTATATATAATTATATATATATATATATGTTACAGTCAAAGTGTGTAGCCAGCTATTTCGCGTAATGGATGAAACTTTTAGTCATTTCACGAAATGGCTGTTTCACTTGGTCATTTCGCGAAATGACTAAACTCTTCAGCCATACGCGAAATGGTTGAAATTCCACCTTGGTAATTTCGTACAAGATCATTTGCCCGGTTTGTAGTCCAGGCAATTTGTAGTTAGACCTGGGCAAAATTGCTTCAGAAGCTTTCTAAACTGTTTCCAGCTCAGGAACCATTGCCGAATAACATATCCAAAATCCGACAAAATTGGACCCCGGGAACACCCCCAAAAATGAAATTCAAAATGGCGGACTGGATGTTTCCTACGAAAAAAAAAAATATATAATTTACGCTTTTATTTATAGAGATACATTTGATGCTTTTTCTTTCAGTTGTAATGTTTTAAATAATTCAACAATATACAACACAACCAGTTATTACGCAAATATAATGTTATATAGCTTTTTACAGATTTTTATAATCAATAATACAACAATTATTTTTTCCCAGTTTCAAGTTATGTTCATTACAGAAGAAGTGATACCTGGTCACAAACATACAGAAATTAATCCTCTTCATCACTATCATCGGATAGATTACCGGTACTTGGGTTGTTATCGCAACCACTGATTTGGCACTCGCCACAAGCGGCTGAACAGGGCATTCCATTACGCTTGCATCCACATCTTGAAGTAGCACATTTCGTCTTGCAGGAGCAGCGGATCATGTTGAGTAGATAATTTGGAGCTGGTGGCTTGTTGCAGGCTGTAGGGTAGTAGGAATTATTCTTTACATACCAACCCCACTGTTCTGCATCGATCTTCTCTTCTGTAGACTTCCAGATTAGTATTTGAAAGTATGTGCGAAAGCTGTGATACTTTGTGGACGCATCGGTAGGTGGCAAACGTTCGGGTGTAACAAAAGATTTAGCTGTAGCTACCTTTTCAACTAACATTCGATGACGTAGTGCGTTAGTGGATTCAAGTGTTTTGCAGCCATACAACAGAAGCATTGCCTTTCTTCCAGCGGCTTCAACGTCAGAGTGTTGGCAACAATCAGAACAGAATGTATTTGCAACTGAACGGAGTTCAGCCACCTTCATCAGTGTGTCGAATGCTTTGGCTTTACCGATCGAAAAAATTCTGGATGTGCTATCACAGCCCGTGAAAGCATGCACAAACAGGAGATACTTGCAGATGTCATTGCCTAACAATGATTGAATTCTGAGAATATCATACACAGGATTAGGAGATGGTCCCCGTCTTATATCGCTGCGATAGTACAACTTGAAACCACTGTCCTTGGCATGGTACAGAAGGAGAATCAGCAAGTCGGTGTCTTCCCCTATTACTGTTGTAGTTGCATTTTCTGATGAGGAAACTGCTGCACGAACGATGTCCACATCAGCATTCCCATCTGCGTTGTGAACAGTACACCCGTGCTTCTTCAACATCTCACCTACGAGGGAAATAAATGCTTGCTTGTTGTTTTCATTAGCCAAGAAGTGTTCCTTCTGGCCAACAAACTTCATGCTTGGACTGAGATTCACATTTCTGCTTGTCTTGGTGCTGCGTCTTCTGTGGGTCATGTCCTTGATCGTAGGAGAGCTGCTGTAGCCATCAAAAACAATGATTGCTTTTCCATATGTTTTCAGAGTGAAATCGGCATATGAGTTGGCGATGCTGTCATATGTTTCATCTTGACGCCAGGAAACACGATGTAGTAGAGATCCACCATCCAATACGTACTGGTCTGTGCACTAAATTTCTTGAACTTCTTCCATGCGTAAAGTGTCAGTGTATTTGATTATTGCATGAGCTAGCTGAGACTTATCGGGTTTCCTCAAGATACTTCGTGATTCGAACAATGCAGGAGGATATGCACACAGTTCGTAACACATGACATCTTCAAGATTCATGTCTCCGCCAGTGGCAACAGTCATCATTCTCTGAAACAGTAGTGCAGGATCTACTTCTATATCTGAAGCATCAGTGATCACAACGACAGAAGCAGATCCTAGTGTTTTCACTTTGTCAGATCTTTTGGCAGAATATGTAAAGGCTTGTTTCCCAATCATTTTTACGACAATGTTCGTACCGATTGAATGCAATTGATGAACGTTAACTCCAGGATCAGCAGTTAGCCCTGTTACAATGTTGCAGAGACCCGAGGTAGAATGGAATGGGGATAAGGATTCCAGACGTTCAAGTACTTTCTTCATGTCATTACTGTCCCTGATTTGTCTACTTCCCCTCATTTCCTTGTGCTGTTCACTACTTTCCAACAAAACTCTGGTGTATTCCTGCATTGCTAAGTTATAAGTGGAACACAGAGGCATAGAAAAGAGCCACGTTGTCCTTTGGATGTCTGTAAATCCACTTCCGCGTGTCAGTCCGCCTCTGCTTTTCAGGGAACGCATTAGTACTTGTTCTATCACCAGGTCTGTGCCGAGTCCGGCCCATAATCTGTCGCTTCTTCTTACCACAAACTTACCTTCCTGGAACATTTTGTTAACGGCTGGATTTTCAGAAGGCAAACTTAACATTTTCTGCAGTTACAGGTATACCGATTTCAGGTAATTGTGATGTCCGGCTGCTACAATTAAGGGGATGGTCTTCAGCATAGCTTGCAAGTGCAAATCCCATGAGCCGGTTCTGTCTGCTGTTATCAAGGAACGTGCAATGTTGATCATTCGCTGATATTCCAACCAGAGTTGACTTGTTTGCGAAGTAGATTGTAGGTCAGTTTTCTTCGCATCCAAAGTGGTAGCAATCTGAGACAATGCATTCGAAGATTCCACATCCTCAACTGATTGTTTGGCGGTCATAACATCGTCGAGCAGGTCACAAGCTTCCTTATGGAGGTCATGAGGAGTTCCATCTTCATTACGAGGGAAAACGTCTGCGACTAGTAAGGTACTAAGAGCTGCATCTACTATCATATGACCACGTATCGTTCTTGAAACAGCTTTTCCAGACATCATGTGTTGCACGGCATTTGGTCCGTATATTTCTTGAAGTACTTCAGACAATCCTGAACCATTCATAAGAGTACCGACTGCTCCCAAAAGATTCATCAGAGTGTGAAATGATCCCAGCATTAAAACAATGTCCTGCAGGTCTCTCTGTTCATTGATGATTTGGGAAGCTTTCCAGAACAAAGGCTGATCAAAGGTAATAATGCATGGGACTTTTTGATCGCGTGCTATCTTGCTCAAATATAGTAATGTCGAAAATATGCAGGTCATGTCAGTTGGCGACATATCTATGATGGGAAGGAACGTGATCGACGCCACACCTGGATGTGAGACACTTGATCCACCGTGAATTGCCTGCATTGTTCCGGACCAACTTGGACCTGATCTTTCTGCTGAAGATATCTGCCAGAGAAGACTAAGTCGACTTATGGTGGCAGTGGGTACTGGAAGTTCGCGGAATATGTCCCTCAACATGCTTCTCGCGTGTCTATATTCCCTAATGTCAACGGTTGCAATCTTCTTAATGTCATTGTCACCAACATTACGCCTGTGAATAGAAGGGTGGATCTTGATCTTCGGAGTTATTGCGGCAATCATACCCATTCCATGAAAGGTATTCTTCCCATCCAAAGTGCAGACATCATGATCGACGTTATCTGCTGCTAGAAGGACTGCAGTGTTTTCATCAACAGTAAAAGAGCCAGACCCACTTGCCAGCGCCGCGTTTCTTTCGAATCTTGTTACTTCTGCATACGACGAACAGTAACCCAGCTGATGGAGAACGTCAATAAGGTACCTTGACCTAAAGTACATAATAACAGTTTTAAAGAAAATGACAAGCACAAATACGCAGATTTGATAGTGGGTAGTAGGAATTAAAGAGTTGTATATAATATAAGTTTATAAAGATGTAGCAATGTCCATTCTCACATACACTCCATACAGTATATTTTATTTACATTACGTGACGTCATAGTTTAATACTAGCCGCCTAATACAATTTTTAGTGTCATATAGGTTAATTTAGAAACGAAAATGTGTTTTAAAACATTTTACTGATCAAGAAAAACGTCATAACTCTCTCTACAAAGCGAAATTAAAATTTATTGCATTTCGTAGGAAACTGCCAGTCCGCCATTTTGAATTTCATTTTTGGGGGTGTTCCCGGGGTCCAATTTTGTCGGATTTTGGATATGTTATTCTGCAATGGTTCCTGAGCTGGAAACAGTTTAGAAAGCTTCTGAAGCAATTTTGCCCAGGTTGAAGCTATTTTTGCTCTAGATTGCCTGGACTATTGGTCAACTGTATGTCCAGTTAGGTCAACTGTATGCCCTTGACAATTGGTTAGGTTAAGTTGTGTTATTTTCGTTAGTTTTAACGAAAATAACACGACTTAACTTAACCAATTGTCAAAGGCATACAGTTGACCTAACCTGGCATAGAGTTGACCTAACCTGGCATACAATTGACCTAACCGGGCATACAGTTGACCTAACCTGGCAAATGATCTTGTAAGTTGTGTTATTTTCGTTAGTTTTAACGAAAATAACACGACCTAACCTAACCAGTTGTCAAGGGCATACAGTTGACCTAACCGGGCTTCAATGGCGGCCATCGGAATAACATTGAAGGCCCGGTTAGTATTTGAAAACCTCTATACTGAAAATTCAAATTCAAATGTGTTCAAATGTTCAAATGTGTCCAAATGTGTATTTGAAGTGTGTTTCTCACTTATTTCAACAGACCTGTGGGTGTATGTATGTTTTAGCAGATTTAGTTAGTTAAATAAAGGTTTCCAATTTTATTGTGATGTTTGTTATCTTTATGAATTCATGATAAACGTCATTTTAGCCATTTCACGAAATGACCAAGGTGGAATTTCAGCCATTTCGCGTAATGGCTGAAGATTTTAGTCACTTCGCGAAATGATCAAGTGAAACAGCCATTTCGCGAAATGACTAAAAGTTTCAGCCATTACGCGAAATGGTTGGTTGCACACTTTGACTGTAACATATATATATATATATAATTATATATTATAGAGGGTGTTTGAAAAGTCTCTAGCCAATGGGAAATACATTAAAACTCGTAACCCGATGCCAAATTCATTTATTTATGAAACCATACCATCCTAAATGTTCAAAATCTTCCCCCATTGCGTTCAAAGCACGTTAAGGAAATGTAATTCCCTTTGAGTAGAGAGAGACATTTAGGACATATGTATCTACGTAACTACTGTATGTCTTTTCCTATATTTTTATGATAATGATCCTTTCATGCGATTGTTCTTCATATGTAATTAACTAAAGGAAATTTTTTGTATATAAACTATTAATAATTATTAAAAGACTTTAATAATATACCTGATTATTTTCATGGAAGAGTGTTGTCTTGTCATTCGTTGTCATACTTTCAATTTGGACTAAATTTTCACTATTTTTAGGAGTGACTATAATTTATTTTTAAATCCTTCAGTTTTATTTAATAATAATAAAAATAACAACAATAATAATAATCAGTAGTAGTAGTGGTAGTAGTAGTCAGGAGGGTCAGAAACTGGCACAGGTGTCAGGCCAGACAAATACAGCCCATTACGCTAATTCCTGTTTTATTATTAACCGTGCTAACACCATCGGGAGTCGAACACCCGATCTCAGTGTCTTCACTTCGATTATAGGGAAATGGCTTTATCCATTGATCCCCGGGTGCTGATTGAGATACGCATTAGAACTTTTCTTTTTATATACAATTTTTCTATACATTTTAGTTTGTTTAAACATAAATTAAAGATTCCTGTACTCTCAATATGAGTTTAGGAAAATTATACACACATATATATATATAAATGATGATTATAGACGAAAAATCAATTAGACTTTTGAAATATCAATTAAAAAGCATCTTCTCCTATCTCGTTCTATATACTCTATATTACCTTTCCTAGTTCGAATAAATCACCTCTCTTAAAGAGGTGAAGTGTATCGCACGAGATACAAATTGAGTAAGACAAGGCGATAATCCAAAGCGTTAATTACCTCATTTCAGAACTCGTTTAGGCATGACTGAAGAGTTGAAATAAATGAAGAATGGCGACTACAAGAGGAGCAAACGTAACTTGTTCCCTATTAATCGTCGTCGGTCTGACGGCTTTTTTCGTCAGCGTGACAAACGGGCGATCCCGTGACTACAGCAATGAAATATACAACTGGCAGACAGGTAAGACAAATCGATACCGAGATCTTATTAATCAATAGGTAAAAATTATGTGAAACGAATGTAGCGTTCTACAGTAGACTTTATATTTTATATATATATATATATATATATATATATATATATATATATATATATATATATATATATATATAATATATATAGTGGCCCCCAAAAGTGGCCCCCTTTTTCACTGGGCCAAACAAAACCGCAAGCAATTCCATGGCTAAATGAATGCGACAGAAATCATACATATTAAACCCTTTATGTTGTCCTTCAAATGAAAGGTAGTTTATTTAAATTGGATTAGTTGTCTTTTTACTAATTCATCTTAAACAATGGTTGTTAAAAAATGAAGATGACAATACGAAAGTAGAAAATTGCTAAATTTACGTTATTAAATAACTAAACGGTAATTTTACAGTCAGGGTACATCTAGGTTAGGCTAGTTTGTGCATTGTTATGGGGTGTAGAGGTCTAGGCCAGGCACGCTAATAAGTGAAGTACGCCTGGGCCCAGGCGGTATTGCCGTCACAGTAATTATCATAGTTTTGATTTGGCAGCGAGCGAAGGAAGCTTGTTAATTCTGTTACTTTATTTAAGTTGTTATGGCACATTTAACTGAGGAAAATAAACGTGATGTCAAACTTTTTGGCAAGGTAAAAAGGTTTCGATGCTAAGTGAATAGTAAAACAGTAAAACACTCGACATGGGTCTGTACGTAGTGTATCACGTTTGTTGAAAACATTCGTGAAATGGGAACTCATGCACGAAAGCCGGAAAGTGGACAGCAAGGACCTCGGCAAACATTGAATCTGTAAGTGAACTTATTTGCAACCAAGAAGACAATCCCCGTTCACGTCCGAGTGTACGGAGAACTGCTAATCGCAGAGGCATTGAAAAAAGTTCAGGGCATCGAATTGCAAGAAAAACCTTGAATCGAAAAACATTTAAGCTCTTCCGAGTGCGTCGCATATGTGAAGAGTCCAAAGTAAAACGTGTACATTGTTGTTGTTGATTGCTTCACTGTTTTAGACCAAATAACAACGTGTCTTTCATTTGGTTTACGGATGAAAAGGTTTTCACTATTGAACGGCCTCGAAATACGCAAGACGATAGAGTGTACGATAACGTAAGAAAAACAAGACATTCCAAAAAAGGCTCTTTCGAAAGAGACCACTTCAGTCAGTCTGTGATAGTTTTTGTTGGTGTTTCTCGTTTAGGAAAATCATCCATTGTTCTCGTTGATAAAGGTGTGAAAGTTGATTTAAAACATTATTGTGACGATTAAAAGTTACAGTAGGAATTACGTTTTTCAGCAAGACGGCGCTCCAACTCATCGGTCCCAGCAAGAACACTGTCCCTTTTCATCGCATCAGAAAATTGGTCACCAAATAGTTCGGATTTAGATCCAGTTGATATATGAGAACGTTTGGCTGACAAAGTTTACAGACAAAATATTTAGGTTGCCAATCAACTTCGACAGTGTATTTTAACAGCATAGAATGAGCTCAATCAAAACATCACTTCTACAGTATACTCAAAATAAAACCTTCTAAATCTAGAACTTATAACTTCTTTTGAGGGTGCATTCTAGGGGAAGTTTTCCTTCTTTTGGATATTAAAACTTTTAGTCAGATGATATAATAACTTCATTTAATGATACATACCTTCTTTAGGCAGAAGAAATGATCTTCAAAACTTCGTATTTGAGACAAAAGAAGATACAGTTTTCTATATATAGAAGGTCGCGGGAAGTCTTTGTTTTCTGTGTACAGCAGTTCGACACTGGCGCACAAATCTACAATTGGTCATTGATAATAATGCAGGACACATTGAACACTTGCTGCGTTAATGTTTTATTCACTTTATTTTGTTCATTGGAAACGTCTTCAATGTTCAACTAAGTCTCTAATTATCCTTCTCGTCAACTTTATTTTTTAACAACTATAATTTTTCAAGTTCACTTTGTAAAGAGTGTTCTCTTCCCATTTAACTAAACTACCTCTCATTTTAAGGACAATATAGAGGGTTTATATATATATATATATATATATATATATATATATATATATATATATATATAGATATATATAGTGTGTGTGTGTGTGTGTGTGTTACTGTAGTACACACATTATATAGATTTTTTTTAACACAAAGGAACTGATGTAAGCGATATCTATGTATATTTGATTGTACAGTAATGCTATGAAGTTGCACAATTTGGCTTCTGAAAACATTTAGTAACGACTGAAAAAAAATTAACTCTAAAATGTTGATGAAAATTTAAAATGAAAGCTTTTTAAATATTACTTTACGAATTGAAACCTTCTTATTTAATTCACTTAATTTACTCTCTCTCTCTCTCTCTCTCTCTCTCTCTCTCTCTCTCTATATATATATATATATATATATATATATATATATATATAATATATATATATTTCTTTCGTATATATAAATTTTGTTTAAAGTCAATCGTCGAACCTACTGTACAATAATAACATGTTCATACGTGCTTCATGTACATAATTTTTTGTAGGTCAGTTTAAAGAAGAACACGGTTTCCAATTTGCTACCGCACGAGGCCTAATTCAGTAGCGATGAAATATTGGATCACCTGAAGATCAGAGCCCTCAGCCTTCTCTAGTTAGCCTTATAAGGCTAACTAACGAAAATATCACGACCTAACCTAACCATTCGTTAGGTCAACTGTACACCCTTGACGATTAGTTAGGTTAGGTCGGGATATTTTTTTTTAGTTAGCCTTATAAAGCTAAATAAAGAAGGCTGGGGGCCCTGATCTTCAGGTGATCCGGAAATATATATATATATATATATATATATATATATATATATATATATATATATGGCACTATTGCAGTTGGGTACCCCAACCCAACAAATTCAATTATATTAAAACCAAAAATGTAAAAATGTAAAGGACAAATAAAGCAAACAATTCATTCTATGGGATATAATTTAGAGATATTGTTCCAATTCTGAAATGTAAAAGAAAAATATCATTTCAATTTAAATTTAAAGTTAAATTTTTTTTATTAATTTAAGCAAAAAATTATGGGGTACCCATGCCCGGTTAAGTCAACTGTATGCCCTTGACAATTGGTTAGGTTAAGTTGTGATATTTTCGTTAAAACTAACGAAAATATCACAACTTATCCTAACCAATCGTCAAGAGTGTGCAGTTGACCTAACCTGGCATTCAATTAACCAAAGGAATTCTCTGGTCCTGATTATTTTTTTTCATTTGCGGAACAATATCTCTAAATTATACCCCACAGAATGAATTGTTTGTTTTATTTGTCCTTTAAATTTTTTGTTTTAATGTAATTGAATTTGTTAGGTTGGGGTACCCAACTGCAATAGTGCCACATATACAGGGCTATTGAAAATGATTCATCCGATTTCAACTGAGAATACTTCCGTACCTATCAACCGTGCATCAACTGGGCATACACCACATGAAAGAGGAAATCTCCTAGTTTTACAAGATCACCGCGAGAGGGCTCCAAAGTCACGCCGTGGCCTAGCCTAGCAACAAACAGTCAGTGTGAAAATGGCGTCCGCACAGCAGAAGGCGTTTTGTGTGTTGCAGTTTTCGAGCTGTAAATCGGTAGTCACAGTGCAGCGTGAGTTTCGTCGACGTTACCCCCTTTGGGGGTACGTTAAGGATACTGTGTACGTGCCACCGTTGCCCACATCTTTGGATGAGCTCCGAACTCGCATTGTTACTGCCGTAGAGTCAGTGACAACGGACATGCTGGAGCGAGTTTGGGAGGAATTCGACTATCGTGTCGACGTTGCTCGTGTAACTAGGGGAAGTCACATAGAGCATTTATGAGGTGAGAGACAAAATTTGGACAGTTTTTCTTTTGGTTGATGTATCACAAATCACTCTGTATTTGTAACATTAAAAAATATTCTCATTTGAAATCAGGTGAATTAATTTAAATAGCCCTGTATATAAAACTTGCACTCATTCTTAGCAATGACGTCATTGAAACCAACCAATTAAAACGAAAGTAGTTTGTTTGTTTGTTTGTTTTGCTTTGATTGGGTTGTTTAACCTCCTTCGCAAC
Source organism: Bathynomus jamesi (assembly GCA_023014485.1). Classification (NCBI taxonomy): domain Eukaryota; kingdom Metazoa; phylum Arthropoda; class Malacostraca; order Isopoda; family Cirolanidae; genus Bathynomus; species Bathynomus jamesi. The sequence goes on from JAJOZX010003108.1 coordinate 362,985, forward strand.
ATCTAAGGTCATTTGACGGAGGGAACTTACCTATTGTTTTACTTGGGACCCGAACCACGGGACGCTACATAATCTGGACACAGAGGACAGTCCCCCATGTCACTCAAAATAAAACCACCTAAATTTAGAACTTATGACTTCTTTTTGATGGCGCATTCTCGAAGTTTTTCCTTCTTTTGGGTATCAAAGCTTCTTGTCAGATGATATTATAATAACTTATTTTAATGATATAACTTCTTTAGATAGAAGAAATGGTCTTCAACACTTCTTTTCTGAGTGATTGGAGACAATAGAAGATAATATTTCTATGTATAGAAGGTTGTAGGAAGTCTTTGTTTTCTGTGATCCAACTATTCTCCATACCCAGTGTCTCTTAACTTCGCTGATCGATGGGAAGTGGTGTTAAGGCACCGGCCATGATGTAACCCAACCAAAGCAGTTAATATTACCGAAACTTTTCCCAAACTCCCGAAGAAATGGGTGTCCAATTTAAAAAAATATATAGAATGAAATCCAATACTATAAAAGCCTTTGATGGGGATGAAATTAGGGACATTATAAATTACAAAGGATTCCTTTGGAATAATTAGAAACAAAGAAAACAAGCTGCGCCTCTCTTACAGCAACACTTTGATCTAACTCCGACATGAATCCGAAAATGAAGCTGTTCCTATCTCTTGTATATACAGTATACTACGGTCCTTTCGGTATATATTTTACGTTTAGAGTAAAAAGTATCTGATAAGAGCCGCCATGAAATTCGTTACGGCTAAAAAGAAGGCTGCACGGATAAAATTATCGAAGTATTCATGCTTGAAAAAAAGAATAGAAAAACGTTAAAGGTCAAGGGATAAATTAAATAAAATAAGTAGTCACTTCACACTTACTTATTTTGTTAAAATTATTGTAACAACATTGATTATAAATTTGTAATAGTTATTTTATAAATAAGGAATTATTTATTCATTCGTTCATTCATGTTCAAATTTCGAATCCAGAACGGCAGACGAGGGTGAGATAAACGGAAAGAGAGTGGCATCCTATGCATGCGAGAATCAGAATGAATAGGTTTCCTATCGACTTTGAATGATGGTTATCATTGGGACCCCATTTCACCTCAACATGAAAGCGACGCAAAACAAACATCATTATCTTCAACTTTATACTTATACTTAATTAAAAGTAATAACCTGGCAAAACATTATGAGAACATTAGGTCTCTTCAGGACATTTCATGAAAGGCTTACTTAGCATAGGCGAGAAGAGGCTGACTATGCATATTAATTCTCCGTCTCTGCGAAAGATCTATTCATACACAAAAAACTTCACTTTTTTCTACGTGAAGGTCAAAATATGATAATAAAAACCCACTCTAATAGACAGAGTTTATTTCCACAACAGTTTCGATGCCCACTGGCATCCTCTTCGGGTGGTGGATACAGAAAAACGAATGAACCAAAAACAAGAGGGAAAACAGTCCGGGGACCATTAAGAAATTCGCACCTAGGTTAGATCCCGTTCTTCCGACAATGGAAGGGCATTTTTATTAAAGGGACCCGCTTATAAGTACATTCGCACAAATTTAAAACTATCCTCTTGTTCTATGCATACAGATTCTATTATTTTTTTATATAATTATTACATTTATTATTAAATTTATTACATTTAATATTGCATTATTATTTATTACAGAAATTATAAATGTATTATTACGTTGATTATTACATTGTTGTTTATTATACAGAAATTATAAACCGAAAAACGAATGAAAAGGGCGAGAAGGAAACAATCCAGATACCTTTAAGAAATTCACACTTATGTTAGAACCCGTTCACCCGACTCCGTAAGGGATTTTTTGACCAAAAATCTCATTAAAGGGTCCAACTTATAAGTACCTTCGCGCAAATTAAAATTATCTTCTTGTTCTATGCATACGGATTCTATTACTTTTCTTTTGACATAATTATTACATTTATAAAGTACCTTACTTGATTCCCAATCTATAGCATGATTATTTTGGCTGGCGTGATAAAAAATGGCATTATTAGTATTACAACTTCTGAAGGCATATTTGAGTTCTTTAATACTGGTTTCAATATTTCTTCCAGTTTCTCCCACGTATACTAAATCACAACTTTTACAGGGAATGCTGTAGACACAGGCTTGTTCCTGTTTTGCAACGTTATTCCTAACCAATTTACTTTTCACGGTAGACGAATATTTGAACGCCAAAGCAAACTTAAAATCTTTCGTCAACGGTTTTACTCTTTCTAAGCCGGCAATGTAAGGCAAACTCACATATTGTTTTTGGTTAACTGAAGGTTCCCGAGGGGCATAAAAAGATTTTCTGCCTTTAAAATACGCCTTTCTGATAAACCACTCAGGATATTTTAAATCCTTAAATATGTTCCAAATCTTTGAATTTTCCGGGTCCAGCAAATGTGGGCTACAAATCCTGAGTGCTCTTAGAAACATGGAAGAAATAATTGAGCTTTTAACCCCTTCATCATGATATGAAAAATAATGAATGTACAGTACGAATTACAATGAGTAGGTTTTCTATAGACCGTGAAATTGGGCTTTCCGCTTTCGTTAATGACCAAAACATCTAGAAAAGGTAATTGTTTGTCGTTCTCCCATTCATATTTAAATTTAATAGAGGGAACAAGATTATTTAATGACTGAAAGAAAGTGTCAAAATTGTTCCAGTGGTCAGGCCAAAATGAGAAAATATCATCTACATAACGAAACCAAATTAGATTCCTGGGACATATTGTTTGCAACAATTCCGACTCATAATATTCCACGTATAATGTGCTCAGTATTGGGGATAAAGGGGACCCCATTCCCATACCAAAACGTTGCAAATAAAATTCTTCACCGAAGGAGAGGCATTATTGGGGACACAGAGTTTTATCAGTTCTAAAAATACAGATGTGGGCATGCCTAGTTCTACGTTACATGTTGGCAATTTTCTATCTAAAAAACTAAGTACATCATCAATGGGAACTTTCGTAAACAAGGACTCGACGTCAAAACTGATCATTCTTCCCCGTTTTAAATCTAAGGACATAACTTTGTTAATAAAGTCACAGGAATTAGTGATGTGCGAGCATGAAAATTTACCAACTAATGGGGACAATTTATCTGCAAGAAATTTAGATAACCTGTAACTAAAGGAACCCCTGTGTGAAATAATGGGACGGAGTGATATATTAATCTTATGGGTTTTGGGTAAGCCGTAAATGTCGGGGAGTTTGGGGTTAATCTGTAGAAATCTCTTAGGGTCAATCGTCGGGACATCTTTTAATAAGTTCCTGATAGTTTTGTTGAATTCAGCAGAAAGACGCTTTAGGGGGGACGATCTCACTTTGGTGTAGGTGAATTCATCACTAAGTAACGCTTCCATTTTTTGTTTATAATCACACTTGTCCAAAATAACCACAGTGTTACTTTTGTCCGCTTTAGTGACAAATATTACTTCGTTCTTTTTGAGCTTGTCTAAAGCTAACCGGAATCTTTTGGGAATGGAGTCCATTGAGTTGAAATGTTCCAGAAACTTGCTTTCTTCTTCGGTGAAGAATTTTATTTGCAACGTTTTGGTATGGGAATAGGGTTCCCTTTATCCACAATACTGAGTACATTATACGTGGAATATTATGAGTCGGAATTGTTGCAAACAATATGTCCCAGGAATCTAATTTGGTTTCGTTATGTAGGTGATATTTTCTCATTTTGGCCTGACCACTGGAACAACTTTGACACTTTCTTTCAGTCATTAAATAATCTTGTTCCCTCTATTAAATTTAAATATGAATCGGAGAACGACAAACAATTACCTTTTCTAGATGTTTTGGTCATTAACGAAAGCGGAAAGCCCAATTTCACGGTCTATAGAAAACCTACTCATTGTAATTCGTACTGTACATTCATTATTTTTCATATCATGATGAAGGGGTTAAAAGCTCAATTATTTCTTCCATGTTTCTAATAGCACTCAGGATTTGTAGCCCACATTTGCTGGACCCGGAAAATTCAAAGATTTGGAACATTTTTAAGGATTTAAAATATCCTGAGTGGTTTATCAGAAAGGCGTATTTTAAAGGCAGAAAATCTTTTTATGTCCCTCGGGAACCTTCAATTAACCAAAAACAATATGTGAGTTTGCCTTACATTGCCGGTTTAGAAAGAGTAAAACCGTTGACGAAAGATTTTAAGTTTGCTTTGGCGTTCAAATATTCGTCTACCGTGAAAAGTAAATTGGTTAGGAATAACGTTGCAAAACAAGAACAAGCCTGTGTCTACAGCATTCCCTGTAAAAGTTGTGATTTAGTATACGTAGGAGAAACTGGAAGAAATATTGAAACCAGTACTAAAGAACACAAATATTCCTTCAGAAGTTGTAATACTAATAATGCCATTTTTTTATCAAGCCAGCCAAAATAATCAGGCTATAGACTGGGAATCAAGTAAAGTACTTTATAAATGTAATAATTATGTCAAAAGAAAAATAATAGAATCTGTATGTATAGAACAAGAAGATAATTTTAATTTGTGCGAAGGTACTAATAAGTTGGACCCTTTAATGAGATTCTTGGTCAAAAAATCTCTTACGGAGTCGGGTGAACGGGTTCTAACTAAGTGTGAATTTCTTAAAGGTCTCCGGATTGTTTCCTTACTCGCTTTTGGTTCATTCGGTTTTTTTTTTCCGGTAAAATGTAAATGGAATAATAAATGTAAATGTAATAATGGAAGTAATAAATGTGGAAATAAATATAAATGCAATAAATGTAATAATAAAGGTAATAAAATAAATGTAATAATTAGTGTAAAGGTAGTAATAATAAATGTTAAAAAATGTAAATGCAATAATAAATGCAGTAATTATGTCAAAATAATAGAATCTCTATGTATAGAACAAGAAGGTAGTTTTAATTTGTGCGAATGTACTTATAATAAAAAATGCCCTTCTGGGGTCGTGGGAACGGAATCTAGCCTAGGTGCGAATTTCTTAATGGTCTCTGGATTGTTTCCTTCTCGCCCTTTTCATTCGTTTTTCGGTTTATAATTTCTGTATAATAAACAACAATGTAATAATCAATGTAATAATAAATTTATAATTTCTGTAATAAATAATAATGCAATATTAAATGTAATAAATTTAATAATAAATGTAATAATTACATAAAAAAATAATAGAATCTGTATGTATAGAACAAAAAGATAGTTTTAAATTTGTGCGAATGTACTTATAAGCGGGTCACTTTAATAAAAATGCCCTTCCAGTGTCGGAAGAACAGGATCTAACCTAGGTGCGAATTTCTTAATGGTCCCTGGACCGTTTTCCCTCTTGTTTTTGGTTCATTCGTTTTTCTGTGTCCACCCGAAGAGGATGCCAGTGGGCATCGAAACTGTTGTGGAAATAAACTCTGTCTATTAGAGTGGGTTTTTATTATCCTATTCGTACACGTAGAATCTCTTCAGTAATTTAAGCAGCGACAAAAACACCTCATTCGGGACCGTAATTTAAAAAATAAAAAGAGAACCAAATAGTTAAAAAAACAAGTCAGTTAAAAATTTTATGGTTAAATCTACTGAAATTTTAGTAAACAAAGAACTGACGTCAAATGAAACCATTTTACGTTTTCTCAAGTCAATTGAGCACATTTTTTTTTTTTTTTATCAAAATGAACGGAATTCATATGGTGTGAATCAGAAATGCTTCCAAGAAGTTGGGAACAATGGGGATTAAGTTCAGGCCAGATTAGTTGCTTTCTTTTTGGGGTTTGTGACGTCATTGCGGTGCTGAGTGAAAGCTTTTTTTTTCTTGGCTTTCTGTAATTTTAGTTTTTATTTGGACTTAGGTTCGAAACGAGGGACCACGTCGGGTGTCACTTATACTGACATGATACGCACAAAGAATAGTAACAGCTCCATTTTCAAATACATGTTGGAGTTAGCGGGAGTTAGCGCAATGGACATCAATAGTTGGCTTGATCGCTGAGCCAGTTTCAGGCCCTCCTAACTTATTATTATTATTATTATTATTATTAAGTCAAAGAGTGACTGTAAAGAACCGCAGTCTAAAGGAAACCTTCATAATTTATAATATCATTAATTTCATCTCTATCAAAGGTTTTTATATCGTCGAATTCAAATCTGTGAAAAGGTTCTTTTTCAATTTACGCCACATTCGCTGCTTCCATTTTTACTTCATTGCTTTTATGGTGTCATTGCTAACAATGTTTTTTTTTTTTAGCTTTCTGCATATAATTTGTTTTTATTTGGAATTAGAATTAGGCTTGAAAAGAGTAACCAAGTCCCAGAAAAGGTTTGTCTGTCATCTTTATTATTATTATATATACTACATACATCGGATGTATGGGATATATGTAATGCATTTCTATAGGAAAACCAATCAACTATTCTATATTACTGGACTATCTCATATATGAAAGTTTATTACCATGACAATAACACTTCTACTCCCTTGTATGTGTCATAAGATAACGCATTAATAAATAATCAAATTAACTCATAAATAACAAATGACACGCGGGAGATTTAATTGCGACCAGAAAACGGTATTAATTCATTAGCCAGAACATTAATAAGCGCATTTAGAGAGTCAGACAAACAGACAGCCAGACAGACAGACAGAGTAAAACCAGATAAAAAGAGCTGAGAAAAAAGAGCTTTTACAAAAGCCTTTATTTATGAAATAATTCTACATGATCCTATATGATTTATTAATGAAACACAATTCCGAAATAAGAATTGTTATCACATGGGAGGGGATAGGATAGGATACACGTTTATGATTTACAATTTTGGATTTAAAATGTTTTATCAGGATGTAATTTTTTTAACATTTTGTTGACTTTGGAGATGTACGTGTTTTTTCGTAATGGATATGTCAATATAGAATTAACTATACTAACAACTGATTTTAGTTAAAATATTAATGAAGTAAATTATCAACAAATTCGTACTTATATATATATATATATATATATATATATATATATGATGAATAAAACCACGAAGGAAGGAAACACAGAATGGTGCTCAAGCGCTTTCGTCTAATGACGAAAGCGCTTGAGCACCATTCTGTGTTTCCTTTCCTTCGTGGTTTTATTCATCATAAATATTTTTCACGTGTTACTTTCGTGAAATAATTTTCATATATATATATATATATATATATATATATACGCAATGGACATCAATAGTTGGCTTGATCGCTGAGCCAGTTTCAGGCCCTCCTAACTTATTATTATTATTATTATTATTAAGTCAAAGAGTGACTGTAGAGAACCGCAGTCTAAAGGAAACCTTCATAATTTATAATATCATTAATTTCATCTCTATCAAAGGTTTTTATATCGTCGAATTCAAATCTGTGAAAAGGTTCTTTTTCAATTTACGCCACATTCGCTGCTTCCATTTTTACTTCATTGCTTTTATGGTGTCATTGCTAACAATGTATTGCTAACAATGTATTGCTAACAATATATATATGATACACACAGACCGTGCATGGAACAAGGAACACTTCCGGGATAATTAAATCCACTATAGTCCATTACTTATTCGGACTATAGTGGATTTAATTATCCCGGAAGAGTTCCTTGTTCCATGCACGGTCTGTGTGTATCATAAAAAACTCAGGGAACCATTCTGAGTTCATTCCCATCATGAAACGGACATGTTATGTGCCTTGAAAAGTGGACGCTCAATTCTGCCAGTTGAGGTTTAAGTTTTGGTTTTGGCTAAAAATATAATAGTTACCCCTTTTTCTTTGATTTATTCAATCCGACGTCAATGCAACGAGTCTTTTGCTTATATTGAGGTTCTAAATGTAGTGTGGCTAGGCTGCTTTAAACCCTAGATCCATGTCCCAAGGCTGGATCCTGTCTGCTTTGCTGATAGCTGGTGAGGGAAGCTATATTTATGGGACCTCTTTGCGAGGGACCCGTTGCCCACATCGGGCTTGCATCATGAAAAAGAAAAAACTATGGTATTTGTCATTTACCATTACTTATTCGGACTATAGTGGATTTAATTATCCCGGAAGAGTTCCTTGTTCCATGCACGGTCTGTGTGTATCATAAAAAACTCAGGGAACCATTCTGAGTTCATTCCCATATATATATATATATATATATATATATATATATATACGTTGTAAATACAGTTCTTAAATTTTAAATAAATATTGTAAACATACAGTTCTCCGAGACACGTTTCATGAGTTGTAGGTCTATAAACGTGTTTTTCGAAAACGTATTTTCTCAAAACGTGTCTTAACTTTAAATACGGCAAATGGAGATGCCGTTTACATATTTTCAAAGGCGATATTTCAAAGAAATATTCATAATATACACAAAACTCTCCATGTAATACGAACATACATGGAAATGTCTGTAATTCGTCTAATGTTTACACAAAAATGAAGTACAACATTAACAACCCTTAATACATTATTATTATTATTATTGAAAATGAAAATGAAAATGAAAAGGTTTATTGGCAGACTATAATCCATATGACAAATATTATTAATACAATGACAGTTCATATACTAAGGATAGAAATATATACAATTGATTAGAAATAATACTGCACTGTCGAAGTTAAGTGGAGCTACAGAGAGACGTTTTCGTACCAAGAAGTCCATAGCTTAGAGGATAAATGGCAGGACTCATGGATAGCTTGGATGATCGGGTTGGTTGATTTTTTAATTCTTTGCATTAGACTGTGTTGAGCACGTCTTGTTACCTCCGGGAAGCTCGGGACATTGCGGGTAGCAAACATTTGCGAAGCTGAGCATCTCGGGGGTAATTTATGTAAGAGTCTAAAAGACCTGTTGTACAGCAAATTTAGGGTTCTGCCAGAACCTTTTTTATAATTCACCCAGAGTTGCTGACCGTATATATTACTGCAGAAAGTACGAAAGAGTGTGTCTTTAGCTTCACTTGTACAGAAACGAAAGTTCCTTATGGTCATATTCGCTTTAGCACACAGGCTTCGAGATTGTTTTCTTATATCCGAGTCATCACTCAAGGAGCTGGTAATAGTTTGACCCAAATACTTAAACTCTTGTACTTCCTCAATTACTTCACCATTCATTTTAAACCTTATATCAGCTGGCTGATTACAGCTTTTAGGATGAAATTGCATAACCTTAGTTTTTGTAACATTAAAAAGAATATCATGTTTCTGCGAATACACTTCGCAGACTTTAGTAGCCGATCCAGACCTTTAACAGAGGGACTTATTAACACCATATCATCGGCATAAACTAAGTTATTTATCCTTGTGTTATCTATACAACATCCCACTGTTGCCTCATTAAGTGAAGCAATTAATCCGTCAATATACACATTAAACAGCATAGGGGAGCAAGGAGCCTTGTCTCACCCCGCAAGAGGAGCCAAAACACTCGGATAGTACATTGCCCCACCTAACAGTGAAAGATTGGTGGGAATACCAAAATTTCAATAAATTTAATATGTACATGGGAACCTTCCTGTCTTCTAGTTTTGCAAATAAAATATTGTGGTTCACCCTATCATATGCCTTACTTATATCAAGGAAACAGCTATAAATGGTTGAATTACTGTCAATGTATTTAGATATTGTTTCTTTAAGTACATAGATACACAGGTCAGTTGAGTGGGACCTTTTAAAGCCAAACTGATTAGATGTCCATAGGAAATCATTTAATCGGAGTAACAAGAGTTTTTCTAGTAGTTTCGAGAAGCAGGAAGCGACAGCAATAGGCCTGTAATTATTGCTGGACAGAATGTCTCCGTACTTATTTTTGACCAGGGGCAAGATATATACCCTCATGAACTCTGCAGGGATATAGCTATGAGCAAGCATGGCTGATAGGAGCAATGATATATGCAGACATACTACGTCATTTGCATATTTTAAGTGCTCATTCGATAAGTCATCTACCCCTGACGCAGAACCAGTCTTTAACTCTTTAATTAACCTCTTTACTTCAGAAAATGATATCAAAATATTTTCCCTTGTCCCTCCCACAATCGTTTCGCTGCAATCTATCTTAAGATTATCCCTACTCACACTGTTAAGAATGTTAGAGTAGTGGTTTTTCCACAGCTTTGCAATTTCATCTCCTCCCGACACCCCATCGATTGTCGGAGGGAGGACATTTTTGACACCCGTTTGATTCTTAACAAATTTCCAAAATTTGTTATTATCGTTATTTATGCGAGCTTCACAGGCTTTTGATGCTCGAATAGACTCTTCTTCCTGTTTACATCGCCTTATGGCCGCCTTATACTGACCCCGACTTCTACACATATTCATGTATACTGGTCCTAATCTGGGTCTACCATGAAAGCACCACAAATCATAGGCGTCTTTCGATTCCCTCTTCAGGGGGGCAATAAAATCATTCCATCCAGGAATAACCTTAGTATGATAGTTGTAAGATTTAATCAGGGGCTTCCTGCTTCTCTTAACAGGGATATTATCTTACTATAATACCTATCTATGAGTTTACAGTGAGAATCATTTGAGCAAGGATTATTACAGGCAAGGTGCAAAATTTCTAAATTATTAAAGAGGTGACATGTTCTGTCTTTGTATTCTATTCTCTGCTGCATATTAACATTGGACCAATCGACGCGATTATTCTTACCTATTGAGTTCTTGTTAAGTCGTGTTGCGCATAAATTGGTAACGTTAATTAATATTTCTAATGGTCTATGATCAGAAAGAAGGAAATCATGCAAAATATGAACTCTAACAATTCGATCCTTTAGATTATTACTAGTGAGACAATGATCAATCCACCTGGTGGTACCACTCATATCGCTAACGTATGTAAAATTACCACTGGCTACCCCTAATACATCTACATCACTTATACTTAAATTGGCCGACTCGCACATGTTACCCAATTCTACAAAGAATTCCGAGTTCACATGTGCGTTAAAGTCCCCCATTATTATACAGTGAGAATATTTGGGGTTATCTGATAATGACTTAATTTTGTACAGCAAATCAATGTATTCATCTAGATTACTGCCGTTGTTGTATGGTAAATAGCAGTTTACAATTAATATGCAATCATTGTTCACTTGTAATTCAATGCCTAACAACCTTACATTATCGCTTGTTAAAAATTTATATGTTTTGACAAATTTTTCCTTAATAAGAAAGCAACACCACCAAAAGGCCTACCGTACATTAATTCATCTGACAAGTCTACTGCTGATGACGCATGGTACATAAAGTCATCATGGATGGTAGAGAGGAATTTTAGCTCTTGCTTAGGTAGCCAGTGCTCCTGCAGGAGTATCAAATCTGCACTGTCGCAGATTTTATGAACATCTACAGTTGAATTCCTCACTGACCTTACATTATATGAGACTATTTTCAACAAGTTATCCGCCATGACTGATAGAAATTTATTATTAGTAAGATTATTATTATTATAGATTATTATTATTATACACAGTACAACTTTCAGGCATTACCGTTAGGGCGCCTATTATTATTATTATTATTATTATTATTATTATTATTATTTTGCCTGTTATCAAATCTCCTGGAAAAGTGAATAAACTCCTTAACAATAATACCGTCTGGCCATTGACTCATATTATACGGGTTGAAATGCGCATTTACACCTTTAATTATTACTTTAAAAGAGTTATAATACGGAGATTTCGTGTTTAGTTTATTAACTATCACTATACTGTGTTCACCAATGATTTCTTCTATCATGTGTCGAATATCGCTTGCCTCGTTCGAGAGCTGAATTCGCGACACAAATAGGGTGAGATTCTCCATCGGTGGCCTCGCCGCGGAGACCGGTTGAGGAAACCTTCGGGAAGGGCGCCTATTAACAGTTACCCACCCGTCCTGCTCCCTCGATCTCCCTGAGGCAGGGTTCGCCTGCCTGGGGGATGGGTGGCACAACCTTTGGGGGATAGGAGGCTCCTCCCTTACTCTGTGGCTTGGTGAGGGTCTGTTAGCGGTATGTATACCCTGACGGCAGCGCGTGCCTCTCCTTCTTCGGTGGGTGGGGGGAACTGCGCACCGAGCGAGGCGTAATCGAATACCTCTCCTCTGCAGTGGGGGGCAGGGAAGAGGGCAATGATGCCTCGACTCACGGCATTGGACCGTCCCTGTTCCTCATTGTGAGATCGGGAGCAGGGGTCCTTTCCTGAACGAGAGGGGGATTGACCGCTACCCCTGCATGCTGCGTTTCCACCCCACCTTCAGGGGGGAATTCGAGGGGGGGATTTCGTTTCCCTCGCTGCCCGACGCGCTTCTTGGAGATCTGGCTTGCTGAACTACTTCGGAGTAACTGGGCTTTGGGAGGAGTGTCTCTTTCAACGCATCTAACTCTGACCGGAACTGTTCTAGCGAAATCGCGTTTTTCTGATTTGACACCACGTGTTGGTGTTTTAGTTCAACTATCGACTTTTGTACCTCATTATACTGTTTGGGGAGCACCGAGACGTTTACGTCACCCATAGAGATTACCGGTATTCTATGGAAGTTAGTAACGTAAAAGGTAATATTATTCTCATTATCCCGGAGGGTCGACACTTTATTTATAATGTCTTATTATTATCATTACACTGGTTTACAGCCAAAATGCTTCGGAAATAAAAGTAGTCAATCTTTACTAATTTTGGGTCACTGAATACGAAAATGATGCCTAAAATTGCCAATTGGCTCTATTTATAAAGCTATCAGGCAACCCTGCACCCTACTAACTGGACTGCATCTGTCGCGTAATATGTAGACGCCTGTGACACATCGACGCATTGACTCTACTGCGCATGCGCGTAGTTATATTTTTTTATTTTAATAAATTAATGTAAATATATACATATATATAAAATAAAATGTAATTTCAAATTTATCTATTACATTATGTATTTGTAAATTATTTATTAAAAAGTAGATTGGATCATTTTAACATATTGCTTCCCATAATGTTTTTGATATTAACATAAATGGAATACTAACCTAACTTAACCTTACCTAATTTAAAATTATTAAAATGCAATGTAATTACATTAATTTATTAAAATAAAAAAAATATAACTACGCGCATGCGCAGTAGAGTCAAGGCATCGACGTGTCACAGACGTCTACATATTACGCCACAGCATCAGTTCATTCCCGGAAGTCATACAGTGCACCCTTGTCAAACTCTTTTTAGTGTTTGCTTTTGAAACTGAATTTTTTTCAGCCTAATTTGAACAAAGATGCCTCGTAATTGCGTGAACAGTGTAGATAACTTCTGTTATGTTTGTGGAGAACTGACTTTTGCATCACAAAAGCGTGCTATAACCGCCGTGATTAGGAAAGTTTATCACCTTTATTTTGGCTGTAAGATTGGAGATCAGGACAAGAGCTGGGCCCCATACATATGCTGCAATACTTGTGCAACAAACCTTCGCTAGTGGTTGAATCGGAAAAGGAAATCTATGCCTTTTGCAGTGCCAATGGTGTAGAGGGAACCAACAGATCATGTCAGCAATTGTTACTTCTGCATGGTGCCTCCAGTCAAGAAAGGTATTTGCAAGAAGAAAAAGTGGATTTTACAATATCCGAATATACCCTCTGCTATACGCCCGGTACCTCACGGCGAAGAACTACCCGTTCCTTAGCCCTCACACTCATTCTCCCTGGAGTCAGAGGACGAGGAGAATGAAGGAACCTGCGAAACTTGTGAGCCTTCAACTTCAGAAGACCCTGAATTTGTTTATAACTTGACATCTTCTAAACCGCACAAGATAACTCAGAATAAATTAAACGACCTTATCAGAGATTTAGAACTGCCAAAGAGTAAGGCAGAGCTGTTGGGCTCCGGATTGCAGCAGTGGAATCTCCTCGCTGAAAATGTTAGAGTGTGTAAGTTTCGTGACCGTCAAAAAGATTTTGTCCCATTCTTCATCATGGAAGGTGACCTTGTAGCTTTCAACGACATCGATGGTCTGATGGCAGCTCTCAACATTATTCACAATCCTAATGAGTGGAGACTGTTCATTGATTCATCGAAGTTGAGTCTAAATGCTGTTTTGTTGCATGTTGGCAACGTATTGCCATCAATTCCAGTTGGTCATGCAGTCCACATGAAGGAAACATATGACAACATGAAATTGCAACTTAAGAACTGCATAAACTATGACAAACATCAGTGGCAGGTTTGTGGTGACTTGAAAGTTGTTGCTATCGTGCTTGGACTGCAGCCGGGATACACAAAGTATTATACTCTTCCATGTGAATGTGATAATCGGCCTAAAACTTGAACAATAACGTAACAAAAACTCTGGCGAGGCTCTAACTCTGCAAGGCTGCCAAGAGATTAATTGGTGCCAGCATTATTAATGTTATCTCTTTACATTGTCGAATTCGACAGTGGGGCTAGGACTTTTCATTACATCAAGAAGGATTGGCCACTCCGACACTCATTGGAACCTGGAACAAAAAATGTTCAGTATCCTCCACTTGTAGAATCGAGCAAGATTTTGTTACCACCCTTACACATCAAACTGGGCGTCATGAAAAATGTTGTTAAGGCTATGGATAAAACGGGGGCAGCTTTTAAGTACCTCGGTGGTAAATTCCCAAAGCTCAGTGAAGCAAAAATCAAGGAGGGTGTATTTGTTGGTCCACAGATCCGCGAGCTTCTTAGAGATGAGGAGTTCGACCGTATCCTAGGTGGTGAGAAGATAGCGTGGAATGCTTTCCGGTTAGTAGCAACCAATTTTCTCGGAAATACCAAAGCTGACAATTACAGGGAGCTGGTGGAAAACCTGCTGTTGTCCTATCAAAAAATGGGCTGCAATATGTCTTTAAAGATACATTTCCTCCATTCGCACCTGGAATTTTTTCGGGCCAACTGCGGAGCAGTCAGTGATGAACATGGTGAACGTTTCCACCAGGATATCTCAGTGATGGAGAAACGCTACCAGGGGAAATGGAGTCCATCATTGTTAGCAGACTACTGCTGGACAATAACAAGAGATGCTCCAGAAGTTGAATACAAGAGACAAGCAAAGAAGCGACGGGTTGAATCAATATAAGTGACTGCATTCTACAGGTATGTTACTAATATATGGTATACATATACGCAAAATGTGTAACTTAAATTTTCTTGGAAACTGTAGCCAATCGACTGTTTTTATGGTCATATTCGTTTTCAGCACCCCAAAATCCATAATAGGAAACACATTTTATCTCCGAAGCACAAACTTTTTCAAAATTTGTAGACCAGTGTTATTAGTATTTTTAACTCATTAGTTAATTAACTAATTAAAAAGCAAATCAACGGTATCAAACAGATAAATTTCGTGATGCAGATGTTGACTGAAAGCAACCATGGAAATTAATTAGTAAAAGATTAGATTTAATTCCAAATGAGAACACTTTCCTCTGTAATAAACTTCATATAAATAATAATTATGTTAATTACTCACTATCGCAACGAACGAATCTAATAGACATTTCTCAGTAATAGGAAATTGGGTAAGCGAAAACGACCTCTACTCCCCTAATTTCTTTGGAGATTTCATGGGAGAAAGAAAACCCACAATGATATTACTCTTTACTAATAACTTTGATGGAATAAAGCCAGATAAATATTCTTAAAAGCAAGGATTGCGTGATATATTTCATACCGAGCAATATATATATATATATATATATATATATATATATATATATATATTATATATATATATATATATATATATCGTTGCAGGAAAAGATCCCCCGGAGGAAAATACCCCCCCGAGGAAAAAATCCCCTAGGAAAAAATCCCCCTGGAAAATATCCCCCGAGGAATAAATGCCCCATTAGTCATGAAACATATAAAAAATTATCTAGAAATGACATAACTTGCTGCTCAGACTCAAGTGAACGGTTAACAAACCAAGCAACCATCACTTCTCATAGTTCTATTTACAACCAACCGTCACTTCACATAGTTAAGTTTACGCAAGAATGCATGTTTCGTTTACCAGTATTAAAACACCAACTGAAGTGAACAGAGAAGTGACGGTTCAATTTTAAAAGCGTTTGAACACCACCCATAGAATTTGTGAAGTCTAATAAAGGAGGAATGAAAATTTTTTATGAAGGCCATGTGTATGTGAAGCAAAAGAATTAGAATTTAGCAAACGATGTACAATCATACGAATGTGAACAGCGCCGTTCAACTTCTCAATGCAAAGCTAAGATTAAAGTGAAAGGAAATGAAATTGTCGGTGCGGTGAATGAGCATACTCATGGACCAGATGCAAGTAGGATAGAAGTTCTTAAAGCTTTGCAAGAAATGAAAAATCGAACAAAAATCACCCATGAAACCCCGCAGCAAATAATTTCGCAGACAGTTGAATCTATGGATGAAGGTGCTGCAGCAAGTTTACCCACAATGGAACATTTGAGAAGGAATCTCAGGCAGTGTAGGCAACGAAATCAAAACTCTCTTCCAATACCATTGAATACTAAAGAGTTTGTAATTCCAGAAACGTACAGGCTTACAAAGGGTAATGAAAACTTTCTTCTTTATGATTCTGGCCCTATAGGTCAAAGAATTTTGATATTTGGAACTCTCCAAAATGTATCATACTTAGAAAAATTTCAAGACTGGTTTCAAGCTCGTATTAAAAGTATCGTAGATGATGTTGATAACCGATCCATTACAGATTATCTGAAAGGAATCGCCTTCAATCTAAAATTTTAAACACGGCATTTTTTCACATACATTATCTATTCGTTTTTAATTGTGTTTCTTAATAAAGAATATCTTTTCCTGCAGCATATATATATATATATATATATATATAGATAGATTAGATAGATTAGATAGATTAGATAGATAGATAGATAGATAAAAAATTATCCCACCAGGATTCAAACCCACGATCTCTTCAATAGAAATGAGGTCGGTAGCCATTACGCTACGACGGAATAGAACTTACTATATATAACCTGTTATACTAGTATATTTAAAGAACCGAGGAAGCTCATATGGCTTTCGCGTCCAGAGACATTTTATGTGTTAAACCCCCAGCACTCAGGATAATGACTAGCATTTTATTCAAACTCTCTCTCTCTCTCTCTCTCTCTCTCTCTCTCTCTCTCTCTCTCTCTCTCTCTCTCTCTCTCTGAGGGGTGCGTCTATGTACAGGTAGGTGATCCTCCATCCCCGTTGAAGGGGGCTCAGCCTCCTGCGGAAGTTGCCCCTCGTTGGTGAGGGGCTCTTCAACTCCCGACAGCACTGGCTGTTCGGGAAATGGGTCGGGCTAGCGGGCGGTCTGAATAGAGAAGGCTCCCTCCGTGCAGTGCTTTTTAATGCTAGGTCGATTAGGAATAAGTTTTGCGAGCTACAGGCGCTCTTAGCATCAGAATACCAGGATATCGTTACTATCACCGAATCCTGGATTCATACTGATCGTAGGGACTACGTTGGGGAGTTCGAGATTCCCGGTATAGAATGTTTCACAAAGACCGCACCCGTGCGGAGGGGGGAGGGGTACTAATATACGTGAGGGACACGTTGAGTCCGGTTGACTGCCAGTTCCGATCGGAACGGGAGCTGCTTGGCGTCGATCTGAACGTGGGAGGGACGAACTATAGGTTAATCGTTGGTGTACAGACCTCCGCATCTCCTCCTCGAGGCGATACAGCCCTGTACACCGAACTCCGTAGCCGGCTAGGGGATAGGTGTGTAGTTTTAGGAGACTTCAACTGTCGCGGCATAAAGTGGGAAGACAGGACTGCTGATCCGAAGGGAGGAGGCTAGTTGACTTTGCTTATGAGAACTTCCTCAATCAGTGGGTCAATGGGCCTACACGAGGCGAAAGCGTTCTAGACTTAGTATTCACGATGAAGACAACCTCGTCACTGGCCTCACAGTTGACGAATCGTTGGGCGGGAGTGATCACGGTCTGATGAGGTTCTGTGTCTGCATCCCTCGGGTGAAGCGTAGTGACTCTAGAGGCAGTAATCTCGATCTACGACGGGCGGACTTTGTTGGCCTCCGGGATAGCGTAGGTGAGATGGAGTTAGAGGCCGGTGGCGATGTTGAGGAAGTATGGAGTGCATTCCAGGACCAGTTTATGGTGCTGCAATCTGCTGCTATACCCTCAAAACCGGTCACCCCTGCTTCAACGCAGCCTAAGTGGTTCAGTCGTGACATCGCTTCGGCTATCCGAAATAGGAAAGCCGCGTACAGAAGGGCGAAGGCCAATCGTTCCCATGAGAACACTGATTCGTATGTCTGCCTGTGCAGAGAAGTGAAGGCGAAGGTTAGGCTAGCGAAACGTAATGAAGAACTCCGGGTGGCAAGCCTCTGCAAGGGAAACCCCAAGGAGTTCTTCAGGTATGTTAATAGTAGAAAGCCCATTAGAGGCATGTCCGACGCGGACATCGTTAATGTGCTGAATGAGTACTTTGCGGGAGTGTTCACCAGGGAGGACACCCGCGTCATCCCCGAGCCAGGCGTCAGGCACGACGGTGCTCGCCTGGATATTGTTCGGTATACCGCGACAGACGGTGCCGATAGAATAGACAAACTGAACGCGTTTAAGGCTCCTGGGTCAGACCAGTTCCTCCCCAGAGTGTTGCGGGAGGTGCGCGACCAGATGGCTCCCCACCTGGCACAGTCTTCAACAAATCGTTGGAGACGGCCTAGGTGCCTGGTGACTGGAGGGAAGCCAACGTGACCCCTAGCTTTAAGAAAGGGGATCACGAAAGTCCAGGGAACTATCGTCCCATTAGTCTCACTTCGGTTGTAGGTAAATTATTAGAGGGGATAATAGCGGATAGGATCGTTGACCATTTGGATTCCTCCAAGTTGCTTGGGGATTGCCAACATGGGTTTAGACGGCATAGGTCGTGTCTCACCAACTTGCTCGAGTTTTTCCACGTTATGTTGAGTGAGTATGATAAAAGTAGGGCGATTGATATATTTTATCTCGACTTTCAGAAAGCCTTTGATAAGGTACCTCACCAGCGGCTAATGGCGAAAGTGCGAGCGCTGGGTATTGGTGGGGAAGTAGGTAAGTAGATTGAAAACTGGCTGAAGAATAGGCAGCAGAGGGTTGTAATTAATGGGGCTAGTTCGGGTTGGGCCTCAGTCACTAGCGGGGTTCATCAGGGTTCCGTTTTGGGGCCACTGTTGTTTATCATTTACATAAATGATATAGACGCTGGCATCGTCAGTAGGATCGCCAAATTCGCTGATGACACAAAGCTTGGGGCCAATGTTGGGACGCCCGAGGTGATCGAGCAACTGCGTGCGGACCTACGTATGATAGGAGAGTGGCCCGAAAAATGGCAAATGCCGTTTAACTTGGGTAAATGCAAGATGATGCACATTGGCTACGCCAATCCCAAGTCGGACTAATTCGATGTTGGGGAGTGATATCGAGGCGACTGATTTGGAAAAGGACTTGGGCGTGCTAATTAGCAGCGACCTTAAGTTTACCAAACACTGCGTAGAGGTGGAAAAGAAAGCCCAGAAGTTGTTGGGTTATATCAGGAGGCAATTTCAATTTCGGAACAAGGAGATTGTGCTCTCTCTGTATAATTCTCTGGTTCGCCCACCCTCAGGAAAGATATTGAGAGGCTGGAGCGAGTGCAGGCGAGGGCCACAAAGTTAATCCCTTCCGTTAGGCATATGGGCTACAATCGACGCTTACGCGCCCTGAATTTGTTTTCGCTGGAAACTCGGAGACTGCGCGGTCAACTCATCGAGGTTTTCAAGTTCTTACGCGGGTACAACAATGTCGATTTTAGAAGCATGTTTAGTTTAAATGATAACCCAACTCGCAACAATGGTTGGAAGTTGGACTTGAAACGGTTTAGGACTAGTGTGTGTGGGAATTACTTTACGTATAAGATCTGTGACACGTGGAACAGCATACCTTCAGAAGTTGTGAACAGTTCTTCCGTGGATCTGTTCAAGAAAAGGTTAGACCGAATCTTGCACACTGTTTGAGGGTGTATGAATTTTTCCCTGGCACCCGTTGCTATTGGTACCTCCTCGGTATGGGCTGCAAGGCCTTTAGAAGTACTACTTTTCTTTGTAATTCCTTGTAACTCTCTCGTACATAATAAATAAATAAAAAAATCTTAAATTTTAAAATTTTAAAAATTTTTAAAATTTAAAAAAAAAAATGCATGGTGTAGATTAGATTAAATAGTTTAGTATTCATGCTATCCTTTATTTTACGCTGTCTTCGAATGTGTAACTGAGTGCACGAGATAAGTGTATGCATGGTGTGAATGAACTCTGAAGCTATTCTCTTCATTCTTCTTTTTCCTACTTTCCTATAAATCTTCTTTCACCACCCTTTTCTGTCGGTAGTGGTTGGTGGAGGAGGGAGAAAGTCTTGTCTTTTCTATACTTTACTATTACTACTATTCCTGTGTGAAAGTTTTACACGTCTATAAGTGTAAGCATGATATAAGTTTTCAATATTCTTTTTTTATTGTTATTCTTAACTTTTCTACTTCCTTCTTGGGCTAGCGTAGAGTGGTTCTCAGGGCCTTTGTTAGCTTCTGAAATATACTGTATATTTGTTGGAAATATATATCTGTCAAACACGAATTCTTCTTTTCTCACTTTCAATCAGTCACATACAGAGTACCACAAAATTTAATATTCGAACTTCTTTTTCTTTGCTTTTAATAATTTTAATCATTTCCAGCCACAACGTCACTAATATTCATTATGCAAATGACGACACTCCTTATATCTGCAGATAACGACGTACTGTAGGTACTTCACAAGAAAGAAAAACAGCGAGTTCATCCATATACTGTATTTACTATAAACTGACTGAATGCAAATAAGTTACCCTCAAAACTACCAAAGACCCAATATATGATTATAAAAAATAGAAAAGAGAACATAATTTTAAATATACATATAAACATATAGATAATATTCAAGGAATAAAACCAAACCAAACCAATCACTAAACAAAGTTTCGTACCTGAAAGGATTTATGGACGAAACAACGTCGGACAACGCATGCCTCACAGAAGCTCATCTTAAGGATTGCCAAGGAAATTGTGAAAACTACAAACATTGTGTTGATAAGAAAGAGATAAATATAGAGGGTTTTAACTTACTGAGAGCTGATAGAACAGCGAGACGTAAAGGTGGCTGTGCTATATATGTACATGACGGTCATATGACAGAGACGGTAATAAGTAAATCAAACAGCTTTGTGGAACTCCTAGCAGTGAAAATAGAAAAACTAAACGTGATACTGATAGCCATGTATAGACCTCCAAACACTCCAACGGAAAAATTCTCCGATGCCATTCATGATATCAGAAACCTAATAAAGTCCGTAAACTCTCCATCCGCTAATGTAATACTCCGCGGAGATTTTTATTTCCCATTTATAAAATACAAAAAGGTGGGTAGAAATATATACACACATACGCACTACGATATATATATATATATATATATATATATATATATATATATATATATATATATATATATACACACTAAAACTACGCTGTCATATACACAGATTTTGCTAAAGCTTTCGAGAAATGTGATCACAGTATAATAGCACATAAAATTAAATATATGGGAATAACAGGCAAAGTGGGAAAATGGATCTACAACTTCCTCAGAGAACGTCTACAGGTCGTCAAAATTCAAGGTATATCATTCAGTACTGGCCCCACTCCTGTTCATTATCATGCTAACAGACATAGACAGCGGAGTAAACATCAACAGTATAGTAACATCCTTTGCAGACGATACAAAGATCAGCACAAAAATCAGCGATGTAAATGAAGTGGAGGCCTTGCAGAGGGACACGAACAAAATATACAAATGGTCAGAAGACAGCAACATGACATTTAACACCGAGAAATTTCAGCTCTTGAGATATGGTAAAAAAGAGAAACTTAAACAGACTGCATATTATGCTCCAGATAGACAGGAAATTCAGAGAAGCACGAAAGCGATCGATCTGGGGGTAATAATGACCGATGATGCAAAATTCGAAACACAAAATCAGATAGCGATAAATAAAGCAAAAAGAGTCGCGATTATACCAAAACTTGAAAGGAAGAAATTAATAAACTAGAAGAAACTAAATCTGTACTCCCTGGAAAGAAGAAGAGAGGGGTACACCATAATCTACAGACCCGTAGCCACGTTGAGGCAGACGAGGCGGCCGCTCGTCTGGCTTAACGGACATTTTAGATGAATGAGGAAATTGAATTTCAAAGGAAATCTGAGGAAACTGACAGAAATAGGATTTTACCTGTCTCGTACAAATTATATTATTAATTATTATTAATTTAATAATAAATAATTATAATTATAATTAATAAAATTATATATAAAGTAACTGATAATTTATTATTATTATTATTAATTACAAAAATTCGATTTTACCTAGAGTCGTACAAATCCAGCGCTATTTAGCGCTTTTTAGGCAAAAGTTATTATTGTCCAATTCACTCTCAGTTACCATATGCTCAAAGTGCATGATTTTGTGCTAGGATTAAAAAAATCTTCTGAAAGAGCGATGGCCCCGGACCAAACCTAAAACTAAACCCAATCACCCTTCAAACAACACTGGAAAATAGAAAAGGCAGAATGTGTAGTACTGTATTTCCAAATTAAAGGCCCGGCAAGGACCTCCTCAATACTGAATGAAAATAGCTTGGTTGTCAGTGGACAAGACTTTTTAACCAGCTTCCAAAGGACCTCAGAAACAGGGGTCAAAGTTGAAGTCTGCAAAATAAGTCTAGATATCTGGCTCAGGACGGTACCAGATGAGCCGGGTGTACCTGGCTATGTGCGGTGGAGAGCGCAAGAAAGCAACTCGCTCCTCCACCAAGCCAGGCCAGCCACCAGCTTGACCTTCGTGTGAAGAGAGACCAACACACGGAACTTCAACGAGGTAATACAAAAGGATTGTTTTAAATACACATATAAACATATAGATAATACAAAAGAATTGGGTATATTTTAAGATGAAAAGGGGACTTTCACAGGGCACATGGAAAATACATATTAAATAAACCGTTGAAATTCACTTATATTTTATTACACCCTGTATACTGCATAAATCAAAATTCTACCTTCCAAGATGTATGTACTACACAACATAATATCAATATCTAAATGGTATTGCAGGTGTTAAAAATACAACTAAGAGCACACAAGACCTACTTTTAAATCCTTTGGACTACTTAAGGCTTAAGCTAAATGACCTCCATAAGCTGAATCTCTCTCCCACATAATCATAAAATATTTAATATAGAAGCTTCTACGTTAAGTATGCAAATTATATCAAACAACCAAGTAAACAATTCCAGGAATGTAGGGCATGATAACTATTATTTCCAAACACTTGTCTTTACGCTTAAAATTTAAGAAGATTCGTATCGTAGCAAAGGAGTTGATGTTTAGAATAACATAGAAACAAATTTAAAAGCGAACTCTTCTTGTAAAGATCTTCGTACTAATAAAAGAATAAATGAATATTACCCTCTTTTCATCATTCACGTTTCTCCGCCTACTCTATTTCCTTCATTTCTCACAAAATTTAAAGAAAAGTAATTTCAGATCTAAATTGCTGCTTTCTTTAACTTTAAAATATCTTCAAGCGAGGGAATTTTTCTTATTGCCTCAGATCTGGCAGTTGTTTAGCTACTCGTATACAGTACTTATAATTAAATGGCTTTACTAAAAAAATTGTACTCGTATATTAGTTGTACTTATCTTCGAAAAAAAAGTCATTATTATATTATTATTATTATTATTATTATAACTCCTACGTCAACTCTTCAAATGTAGATTATTAAGTACATAAAAAGGTGATATATGTGGTCTTCCCATGACAGTATTATATATATATATATATACAGGGTGAGTCAAGAGTCTCTATACATAGGCAAAATGGTCACTTTATTATGCAATCACTTGTAAGTCACAAAATATGCTCTATGTGGGCACCATTACACTGAATGCACATACGGATGCGTTCCTCCCAGTCATGGCAAACGCGCGTTAACACGTCTGGTGTTATGCGTGCACACGCATCACGAATGCGTTCCTTTAGGTGGTCCGTGTTTTGTATTTTTACCTGGTACACCATGGCCTTCAAGTGCCCCCACAAGTAAAAATCAAGGGGGTTGAGGTCTGGGGACCTCGGAGGCCACTCCACGGGACCACGGCGGCCAATCCAGTGACCCGGAAACTGCTGATCCAGCCACTGGCGCACGCAGATACCGTAATGGGGTGGCGCCCCGTCTTGCTGAAAGTACGTTGGAAATCCCCCGTCCTCGTTCAGCAGGGACGGCATGACTGTCTTGTAGCATGTTTAGATACATTTCGGCATTCAGATTGGTGTCAATGAAAAAAGGGCCAACAATTGTGTTGCCCCATATCCCGAACCACACGAATCACTTTTCCAGCGCCTTGCGTCTTTGAGGGACTCATCCAGTGCGGGTTGTCATCACTCCAATAACGTACGTTTTGACGATTAACCTCTCCATGAATATAAAAGTTGGCTTCATCTGAAAACAGGATGCCAGCCGAGAACTCCGTGTCTTCGTCCACTTTTGTTCTTGCCCATTCACAGAATTCCAGCCGCATGTCCGGGTCGTCTTCGCTAAGATACTGCAACATTTGCATTTTGTATGGATGCCATCTGTGCTCTTTCATAATGCGAACGATACTCCTTTGGCTGACACCGCATTCTGCAGACATCCGTCGAGTGCTTTTTTGGGGAATCTTTGCGAACGCTGCCAGCACCATGGTCGCTGTGCCTTCATCGGTGGCTGTTCGTGGACGGCCACTTCTCGGTTGGTCTGCAACACTTCCAGTCTTCTTGAACTTCTCAATGAGTTTGGCAACGGTGTCGTGTGTGATGTGCGTACCGGGGGCGTGTCTCCTGTTAAAATCCTCGGCAACCTTGCGACAGCTTCCTGATCCTGCCAGAAGAATGATCTCTATACGCTTTTCTTGGGACAAAGTCATCTCAGCACATCACCTGCAAAAAAATAAAAAATAAATAATCATTTATTATCATGACCATTTTGCCTATGTATGGAGACGTTTGACTCACCCTGTACTGTGTATATTAGACCGTTTCACGATTATATGGTAATTTTTCAAATTGAATTTTGATAAAAGCACACACTTTTATTTTTTTATAAAGGAAGAAAAACAAATAGACAAAATATCATTTTATTTGAATGATAAAAAGGCACCCCTCAGATGGCACTTCTTTTACATTAATGGATAATTAGAGCAAATATAAGACTGAACGAAAAATATGTTTTAAAACAAAGCGACTTAAATTCTATTTAAGACATATTGATTAAGAATATAGGGATTTCAGTGGCTGAGGGACCTCCTTTCTCTGATTTTCAATGATTTGAAAGGCCAGTTGTCTCTCTTCCTCACTCTTTGTGAGCTTCTCATTAAACTCTGTAGCCAGTTTGACTCCTCGTTCAGCACAGTCGTTGATTACTTTGACTGCCATGACCCGATTACGGTGCTCCTCAATGTCTTCAAGTTTCTTGGGAATTTCTATTTTCAAACACTCGAAGAAGTCTTGTGTTTGAGTTGTGACAAAACTGGTAATCTTTAAGTCACTGGGGTTTTGCAACATTCGGGGGTCCACCTTTCTTGCCCTCACTTTTCGAGGAGGCGCGTGATGAAGGTTGTGGAGCATTAGAACCTTATCATCTTCAGTCACGAGGTTTGAGAAAAAGCCAAATCCTACAAGATCCTCACTCAAGTACCAACCATGGTTCTGAAGTTTTTTGAGGGCTGTAGCACCCACTTCCTTATCAACCTGGATCTTGTAGATATGTAGCATCTTCAGGAGGGCCAAATCATTTGCTGGAGCATCAATTCCAACTGGAGATGTATACCAAGCTTGAAGATAAACTGTCACTGAAAAGGCGTTTATTCGTATCAGAGCTTGTTTTTCATGAGGGGTGAGAAGGAATTGGTTCCTAAATAAGTAAATTTTTAAGGAATAGATGCCCTTTCCCATCCATCTAGCTCTGCTGTAAGCTCCTGGGTAGTGGAATCTGCTATCAGAGCCTTTATTTGTTTTAGGTATTGGACAACCAAGGAAGATAAGTGCAAGTTCTAAGTATTCCCTGTAGTCACCTCGAGTGTGGCCCTCTTGAAGTTTGGAGTTGATGAAAGAAATAAGCTTGTCTCTGTGCTTCAAGATCCAATGATCTAAAGATTCTGAGGTGAGATCATTGGGTTCATAGGGCTTGTAATTCTGCTGATCAATGTTATCCCAACAATCTCTGAATCGATTGAATAAGGGAATTTGTGGACCCGAAGAAGAGAAAAACATGTGGAAAACTGCAGTGATAAGAAGCTCGTGGATATGGTGGCGGCATGCCAAAAAGGAGTGATCTCTGAAGGGCCTTTTGGATGATGGTACAAGCCCCAGCATGGATACCTGTATTGCTTGCAGTAGTATCAAAACAAAGGCCTGCTACTCACTCATTTACTTGTGGCCATTGCTTCAAGACATCTGAAACTGCTCTCCCCATTTCTTCTCCCGTTCCAGAAATAAGCTTTGGAATAGACAGTAATTTTTCTAATTCGCCTGCACCAGTCACAACAATGGGCATTACATCAATCTTACCCCCATGCATGGATGGAAGAAGCTTTCCATCAAAATGAATTATTAAAGGGGTATTTGGTTGGAAACTGGCTTTAATGTCTTCTCCCATCTGCATCCGTGTTGATCGCCGAGACCTGTAGATAGAGGATGATGAAAGTGTGATCTCTTCAATTTCCACTCCAGCAGCTGAAAGGGCAGGTGCCACAATGTGCATTGCAGCTCTTGCAGATGTTCCAGTGCGGTCCAGAGCAGCCAAGAACTTTTTATCCCTAACAATTACACCTGGTTCAAGCTTCTCCTTTTTTGAAGATGATGATGAGAGTGCTCTGTAGAACAATTCATCACCAGATGATTCTTCACTTCCTCCTGAACCGGAATTTTCACATTGGTTGAGATCCACAACCTTTGTCAATTGCCTCATTTCTTCCTTTGATTTCCTGCGAAGTTTTTCCATTCTTTCCATGCTTATCTGTCGTGCTTTTGCCTTTCTTGAAAACTCCTTGTCTTCTGGACCCATAATCATTTTCCGATCGTTCCTTTGATCCTTATGAAAATCTTTATCCTCCTGCAATTTTATTTCTGTTTCCACTTCTGAATGAGCTACATCGAAAAGCTTCTTTAAGCTGGTGACAAATTCTGCTTCATTCTTCTCTTGGGTAGGAGTTCGTCGAGTTCGGTTCTTGACCAGCCCTTCATGCTTATTGTAAAGCCTTTTAAGCTTTGAGACAATATAAGGCTTGTGGGATGTAATTAAGGAGGCTTTTTCCCACATAGCAATAACTTCGTTGGCTACAGTTGCGCAAGCTACAGAGACATTTTGCTTTCCCACCTTAATGTGATAAAAAAGACGTTTAAGGACATCACTGTTAGTTGGAAGCTGCTTCTCAGAAAAACCCTCTTCCAGCACTTGTCCGACCAACCAGACTTCACACTTGTTTCTGGTTTTTGCCATAATTCTGAGGGAAAAAGTTTTACCACCTGTTAGTCTTAATAATAATATAATATAATCATTAATCACTCACCTAAATTATATTATGACTTGATTACTGTAAGAAAGTTGTAAAGTAACATGAAGTAACCTTTCTAGAACAGTAAACTTGTGAAAATATCAGTAATTATAGATGAAAAACCAAATAAAACATCATATAATCCATAATGGGAAAAAAATGGAAATTCTAGAATAGTTATCCTGAAGGAAGAATTTTCTAGAATTCTCTCTAAAGAATATAGGGGGGTTACTGGACCATTCCTGAAAATGACCTACTTATCTTCCAATTTTATTTATGAATTTTATATACCAAATTTAAGAGGACATCACAAAATAAATAAATATATTTGCCAGAAAAATGAAAATTTTCTCATGAGGGGTAAAATAGATATGCATTGAGGGGTGGGATAACAATAAGCTCTTGTCTTAATATTTTGCATGAAGTCTTTATTCATGACATATTACCTTTTTAGTATGTGTGCGTTGAGCCATCATAAATTTCGATTTTTCGAAACGGCCTAGTGTGTATATATATATATATATATATATATATATATATATATATATATATATATATATTATATGTGTGTGTGTGTGTGTATATATATACTGTATAATTTTTTAGAGTACAATTTTTGTTAGCATAAAGAAAATATCATATTTGAATAATTCTGAAATATTTTTTTTTTTAAATAAAAAATCATTAATTTTTCATGGTGTTCAACAATATTTACATTTTTTAAATTAAATTAAATTTTATTGAAAAGGAATTATTTATTTAACATTAATTACTTGAAACTTTAATATAAAAATTTATCCGGTTTAGAAAAGGTGTTTCTTTAATTAAACATTAAAAATTCTTAAACTAAACATAAATTATGCATATTTTTGGATTAGTCATGTTAAAATTTACCACATATCTAATCGAACTTCATGAAAATTTATTTTACTCGGAAACGAGTAAAACACTCAACACAGAGGAGGGTTCGATCCTGCGTCACCGGACCACGCCCCCAACTACGCTATCCACCACACTATTCAGGAAACAAGAGGAAAATCCTTTCAAGTGTAGCTTTTGAGTACGTCTTGTTTTATTATATAGTTTATGAGCAATGCGCGAGAGACCGTTCAGTAAATATTATAACGAACCTTCCTCTATGCTACACGTTTTACTTCACTTCCGTATAAAATCAATCTACAAATATTGTAGTTTCTTTTAATAATTATGAAAAAATTATTCTCGTATTAGAATTTTTTACTTAATTCTTTAATTATTAACTACCACACATTTAACTGTGCGCATTATACACGCAGAAATATAAATATAATTTTTGTTACCCTTACCAGGTGCGAACCGCTCTCGCTGAGATAACCACCACACGACATACACCACTCGGAGTTGTGGAATTTTTTTACAAATTTGGTGTTAAGTTTTTCTGCGCATTATACTTCTGTTAAATAAATCTTTTAGGTGACACATTTTATATTTTTATTTTAAATTTTCTATTTGTATTTTTTAAAACTATCTTACGTTTCTATGAAAACTTTTATTTAAAGAAACTTTTTCCTATTAAAATAATTGGATACTTTTGTACAATTTTTGGGGGAATGAAAGAATTTATATTTGCATTAAACTTTTTAAAATAAATTAAGTATTTTATTCCAAAATGGCATTTTGTATAGTATAACTTAAGTATTATGAAATTTTAAGCAAATAAACCTAAATAAGAATTTTTGTATCTCTCTCTCTCTCTCTCTCTCTCTATATATATATATATACATACAGTATATATATATATATATATATATATATATATATATATATACATGTAAACAGAGAGAGAGAGAAACAATGCAAATATTGACAAAAAGTACAAAATAATAATGTAAAAGACTATAAAAAATTTGCAAGTTCCTGTAATGTAATATTACCACCAGCAGAAATTGTATTTCCAGAAAGGAGGTTCGAACCAGGTAAGACCAAAAAGTATTACATTTTACTTGTAATATATTTAGTGTTAAAACGTGAGTTACTGTTACCCTGTTAATCCTGTATATTTTTCCCTGTTAACCTATAAGAATTAACTTAAATGTAACTCTGTAAATGCAGATTAAGTAAAGGTGATATGTCATAGTAAATATTTCCTCACATTGATAACGCCTCGCGTTCAAATAAAGTCAGGAGGGTCCGGAACTGGTACAGTTCTCGGGTTAACTAATCCAGGCCACTGTTCGAACTCCTCAGTGTCTTCACTTCATTTGCAGATTACAGAGAAACGGTTTAACCCACTGAGCTATGGATTGTTCTAAGTCCTGGATTATTATTATTATTATTATTATTCAGTACCATCGGAAATCGAACCCCTGTCGTCAGTATTTTCACTTCGCTCATACCTGCTGGTATCTATACTACCTATATATTGATTTCAACTGTAAGTATTTTTAACCTGCAATTTCATCACAGTGATACAGTGACTATGCTAAAGTTTATACATTTATTATAATTATGATAATCATTAACTGGATATTGATGAAATTTTCACCAACTTAATTATGTCTTTTTCAAAGGAGTTATCTATTTTTTGGCGGATGTAGAATGAATAATTCAAATACTGCGCGAAGGGTGTACTTTAAAAGTATAAAAAATGTTGTACGTTCAGCAATCAAA
Organism: Bathynomus jamesi; assembly: GCA_023014485.1. NCBI lineage: Eukaryota > Metazoa > Arthropoda > Malacostraca > Isopoda > Cirolanidae > Bathynomus > Bathynomus jamesi. The sequence goes on from JAJOZX010003108.1 coordinate 393,304, forward strand.
AACATGTTTAGAGTTTCAAATGGTTTTAAAAGGTCAGATGCTAAAGTGGAGTTCGATTTAATGCTTAGACGAAAAACGCTGGATTTATAATGTATACATTTAGCGCATCAAACACAGTCATTTTCCTCTTAAAAAAAAAATTCCTTTTGAACATAATTAACAATACTTTTAACCTATTTTCTGGGAATAAATAGCTTTTGTAAATAGTGACTCAACGTTTCCGGGTATTGGATCTAATAACACAAATTCTCGTTATCGATTTCTTCATACCTAAGAATGATAACGGGTCGATTAAGCTTGATTGTGTTTTTCTCGGAACACATTAAGTATGACACATTCAGGTGTGATTCGTGTATCGTGTATATATATATATATATATATAAGCATATATATATATATATATATATATATATATATATATTATATATGAGATATATAAATTAATTACATTGTTGAAGGAGAGATTTAAAATTAGTGGTTTAAATAATATGAATAATTTGTTTAAGTTTTTGAAATTTTTGTCATTTAATGTTCATTTGTATGAGATGATCATTTTACCAACACTCTCCTACATCTTTCTCTCTCTCTCTCTCTCTCTCTCTCTCTCTCTCTCTCTCCCCCCATTTACTGCCTGATTAGGCCTAATGCAGCACTTATGAATTTTTCATGCACACACTTCCATCTTTTCAAAATATGTTGAATAATTTAGTATGAGGTAGACAGCAGACACACTAACATTTTTCCCACTTTTTCGCATATACGGTATGCATGTATATATATATATATATATATATATATATATATATATATATATATATATATATATATATATAAAAGCGATACATTTCATTTTAATCTTTACAAAAGTAGCTTTGTACCCATATATATATTTTTTAAAGGTCGGGAAGAACCGATTCGCCTCTATTTAAAAGGGCATATCTCGGCGGAAAAAAAAGAAAAAGTGAGAGGAAAGACAGACGAAAACGAAAGGGTGGAGGGGACAGTCGAAGTGGAAGAAGACCAAGGATGACAAGGACTGCAGGGTCGAGCCCCATCATCCTTGGGTGCTAGGGCCGGGAGGGCACACGTGAAACCTCCAGGAACAAGCACGTACCAAGAGCACGAGCTTAGAACCCCCTTGCGGGGGTAATATATATATATATATATATATATATATATTATATATAATATATATATATATAAAGTTATCACTATAAACATGAATCTTTTATATGAAATTTAATATGAACATTTATCACGTGACTGATGTATACTTTGCGTGTAAGAAAGAGTTTCGCAGTCACACACATCGTTGCAAAGTTCCAGTTTAACTTAAAATGTTTTATACACCAATATTTTATCAATTATAAACATTTAGCCTTAGTGAATGGAGTTAATTATAGTAATGTTTGCTGCATATATATATTGCAGTTATTTGCATATATATATACAAGTAAAAGTACATTTTTGTATATGTGAAAGTGTTAGGTTTCCTCGAATGATAAAATGTTGCCAGGTTGTTGTTTAAGGTTATCCAACCTAATGGTTAACGCTCGCGTCTTCGATTCAGACGGCCGAGTTCGATCCGTAGTACGAGATAAATTTTGCATCTATACTTTAACTTGGGTATTACATAAACAAGGTCTATAAATTGTATAGATGAGATGGGGTTACAAGTAACAGGGGTTGGTTGTAACGCGAGCAATAATTTAGTCATTTCTCAATAGATGGCGTAATTATTCTATGTGCTCATGCGTAGATTAGTCCTCGATCGTCCCACAATTAGTGAGCACTGTACACGTAGTTTTTGAATAAATGGATGCAAAAGATTGTTTTATATTCATGTAAGTAAAATTTTAATCTCTCATATATTGTTAATATCATTAACGAATATCTTATTAAAAATTTTGGATCACCTGAAGATCAGGGCCCCTAGCCTTCTTTAGTTAGTTTTATAAGGTTAACTAACGAAAATATCACGACCTAACCTAGCCAATCGTCAAGGGTGTACAGTTAACCTAACGATTGATTAGGTTAGGTCGTGATATTTTCATTCTAACTAAAGAAGGCTGGGGGACCTGATCTTCAGGTGATCCAGAATTTTCTCTTGTAAACTGAATATCTTACATTATTTAAAGTATTTACATTTGAGGGGTCGCGCGTCTTAAGGTACTTAAGCGCCACCACAGGCGAAAACGTGTTTTTTGATGGATATCACTATTTTCACCCTTCCTCTATCGTGTGGTTTGGGTTATAACCACTATAACTACTTTTTTCACCTCTATCGCCAGCCAAATGTTCACCCAAAGTTCGGCATAATAAGAAAATAAAAAAAAAAATAAAAAAATATAAAATATGAAAATCTATTCCAAAAGGTGCGGCGGGAAATTATAGGCCAATCAGTTTCACGTCTGTTGTAGGTAAGCTACTGGAATCAATAATTAGGGAGTCGAACACATAGAAGTGCATAAGCTAGTTAGAAATACGCAGCACGGATTTAGGCGAAACAAATCCTGCTTAACTAATCTTTTAGAATTTTTCCAAAGCGTGGTTGACGTTTACGATAGACATCGGGCGGTTGATTTAGTGTATTTAGATTTTCAAAAAGCGTTTGACACCGTGCCGCACAAAAGACTCATTGAAAAAACTAAGGCTCATGGAATCAGGGGTGTAGTAATAAATTGGCTAGAAGAGTGGTTGCGAGGCAGGAAACAGAGGGTGGTCGTTGATGGAGCGGAGTCGTGTTGGGCTAATGTAGCGAGTGGCGTTCCTCAGGGTTCTGTATTGGGCCCCTTGCTTTTTCTTATATATATTAACGATTTAGATGTCGGCCTAGTCAGTACAGTTTCAAAGTTTGCGGATGACACGAAGCTGGGTGGTAGGGCGATTAATGACGAAGATAGAGGTAAAATTCAGGAAGATCTAAATAAAATCGTTGATTGGTCAGTCACATGGCAAATGAGATTTAACGTTGATAAGTTCAAAATTTTGCATATAGGTTCGCGTAACGGTAATTTTGCGTATAGTATGTCAGGGAAAGATTTAACAAGCGTAGAGCAGGAAAAAGATTTAGGAGTTATAGTCACTGGTGATTTAAAAGTAGCGAAACAAAGTACAGCAGCGGTCAATAAGGCGAACAAAGTATTAGGTTTTATAGCTTGAAATTTTGAGTACAAATCGCGCGATATTATAGTTCCACTTTATAAATCATTAGTTAGACCCCATTTGGAGTACGCGGTCCAATTTTGGAATCCGCATATGCGCAAAGATATAGACAAAATCGAAAGAGTTCAAAGACGAGCAACTAAGATGATTCCGTCGCTTAGGTCAAAGTCGTACGAGGATAGGCTTAAGGAGTTAAAATTGACAACACTCGAGACTAGGAGGTTAAGGGGTGATCTAATCCAGGTTTTCAAAATTATGAATGGGTTCGATAACGTAGATAGAGATAGCTTTTTCGAAATATCTCAATATAATAGGACTAGAAATAATGGGTGTAAGTTGACAAGTAGAAAGTTCGAGACAGCAGTTGCGAAAAACTTTTTTACGCATAGAATAGTAAATAGCTGGAATAGTTTTCCGGTAGAAGTAATTAGTAGCACGTCTATAAACATGTTTAAAAATCGATTAGACGCATATGTTGATACAAAGGGTATAGTTTAAGGTAGTAAAATTAAGGCTTTCTGGGGATAGATCCCACAGCTCAACACAAGTGTTGTGGGATATAGGGAGGCAGCGTCTTGGGTTAGGGGATACTCTCTGTCCTTACACACCCCATTTAAAGAGATTCCTCTGCCGAGCGGTGCCCCCAGTAGTACTGTGAGGTATTGAAAAACTCATGATCTCCACTTGCCCCACAAACACCTTTAAATGGGAGACCCAAAATGGGTGCACGCATATTTCTACATTACTGTACAGTCTTTACAGCCACACTTACACTTTTCCTCGTAAGTGTATATATTGTAATGTATATGGTTGTAAATTTTGACTTGGTCCGCAATCGATATGGACCGTGACTTGATGGATACCGTAATGAAATTGACTGGATTCTTTGGATCTGATATATTTGCATGTCCGTTATAAATAGATATAGAGTGTAACATATTTGTGGATAGTAGTCTATTATGACTTGATCCTCTGGATCCAGAGATTCTATCTTTAGTTTTAAATCGATAATTAATTAGTTTTAAATTGATAATTATTTAGTTTCGTAAAAATTGGTCGTTGCCAATTTACCGGCAGTTTTTACATAAATTTCTTATGTTCTTGTGGTTCGGAACCCACGTAAAATTGTAGGTCCCCTCCGCCACCACGGAGGACATACACAATACACGATTACGAACACAGTTAGGTAGACCAGCCATGAGTGGATCCTAGGGTCTTTGTTGGTCTGAAACATTATAACATTAGCATACTTAGAACTCTAATTTAGCCAAATATGAACGTTCTAGCTCAATTAATAACAGAGATACTATTGCGAGAATATTGCTGAACTTTGGAGACGATTTCTGGCGAATTTAAATTTTGGCGCTTAGGTACCTTAAGACGCGGGACCCCTCAAATTTTCTCCTTGCATTTCGCATGTTCGGGTTGTGATGGTTAAACAGCGAGTTGTTTTCTCATATTAGTCGCGGGGTTGGTTGTAACAAAATGCACGGCGCTGGTTGTAACACTGTTACTTCTGCTCATAATGTTATTAAGTACTATATTTGAATTGTTTTTGTATTCTATTGTCAGTTCGTATTATTAACATTTGTCATATGGCCCATGGTCTGCCAATAAACTTTTTCATTTTCATTAATGGAATGGAAACGACTGGAATACATCCATACGACAGAAATATTTTCGCAGCTGAAGATTTCTCCCCATCGTTTGGGACTGATCGTCGCAATGAACCAAGTATTGCTTCAGAATTACTTGTTGAGACAGACGTAGGTACTTTTATACACAAGAAGGGACAAAAAACAAGACAAAAATTGAAATTAATTGAAGATCATGACGATGAACGGAAATGTTACTGCCTTGTTTGTGTTGAACCCTATTCAAACAGCAAAGCTGGAGAAAAGTGGATCCAGTGTACGATATGTAAAAACTGGTCGCACCTACCATGCACGAGTGGTAACGTGAATTATTTATCCGTGTCAAAACTGTAACCCAGATGACTTTGAGTAGAATGTCGAATTATGTCGCTACCAACTCCATCCAATGTTACAACTAACACCAATAGTGGGGATGGCTGTAACATTTAATTGCTCGTGCTCGAACTGGTTTTCTGTTGTAATGTTTTTTACTTTTCTTATTTTTATAATAGGAAATAGTAAAGTAACAACATATCTAAATAAATTCTCATGTAAAATTAATTTACCTTTTACCCTTCCGAAGTGACATCAAATGTTCGGCAATCTGTTACAGCTATCCCCAGTCTCCTCTACTTTTTCATTATATACTGTACTGTATATATACACCAGGGTTGGGTTGATTAACTTCCAAAATTAACTAGTTAAGTTAATTTGAGATTCTTACCAATTAAGTTAAATTAATGCAAATTTTAAAAATTAACTAGTTAAGATAATTTTGAAAGTTAATCAATTAAGTTAATCAATTAACTCTTTCTTTCTTGGAAGTAGTTTGTAGAATCATCATTATATAGTATAACTAATCAAGATAATGATAAACCTGTAATTATGTGATCACTTTGCATGTGTGGTTGTCAATATCTGATAAATTATATGTTTTTTGCATATTATACAGGGCAAGACATAAGGATAATTTTTTCTATAAGCTTTTATTATTTTTCTGCACCTGAAGATCAGGGCCCTCAGCCTTCTTTAGTTAGCCTTATAAGGCTAACTAACGAAAATATCAAGACCTAACCTAACCAATCGTTAGGTCAACTGTACGCCCTTGACGATTGGTTATGTTCGGTCGTGATATTCTCGTTAATTAGCCTTATAAAGCTAACTAAAGAAGGCTGGGGGCGCTGATCTTCAGGTGATCCTAAATTTGTTTATGGTGTCAACTCAACTTGTTTCAACTTTTTGGCATATAATAGTTTTCAATTGCAAAAATGAAGGCAAAATGAATTTAATAACAAATTGTTTTCTAAACTGTGTTTTATATTGTACACTATTGAAACTGAATATAATCGACATTCCTTACCAACAATAGTCAAATTAGACATAAAATACATATATACTTCACTTACAAATTAAACATGCTTGTTAACTTTACAGAAGATGAGGGTCTCTAACCTTTCCTCTCTGAGCCTATTACATTTCACTCAGAAAGATAAAAACAACATTCTTATAGGAAAATTAATTGAAGTTAATGAATTATTTTGGAGATATTTCGGATCAAGTAAAGATAAGCACCCCCAGCCTTCTTTAATTAGCCTTATAAGGCTAACTAATGAAAATTGGTTAGGTTAAGTCGTGATATTTTCGTTAGTTTTAACGAAAATATCACGACTTAACCTAACCAATCGTCAAGGGCGTACAATTAACCTAATAATAAAATAATATGAAGATAAGAAGCTATAATTAAAAGGTAGACCGCCGAATCGTAGGTAGACCGCATACTGCAGTAGCACCGTGATATTTTCGTTAGTTACCCTTATAAGGCTAATTAAAGAAGGCTGGGGTGCTTATCCGATATTTCAATTAAGTTAAGTTAAACTTTTTTAAATGTAACTAAAGTTAAATTAATTAACTTAATCGGTTAATTGACAAAAAGTTAAGTTAACTTAATTGACCCAACCCTGATATATATATATATATATATATATATATATATCCTGAACTAATATTTAGAACGTATGCATGTATACAAATAATTTTAACAATATATCTAACCGTCCTTCTTCAGTTATGACCTAATTTCATGATTGCAAGTCTGTCATCTACGCAGAAAATAACGCAATAGATTTTAATTTATAATAACAATAATACTATAAAATACTACCATCTAATTAGTATTATCCTGTGATTCATTTATATACAGGATTTGAGGTACCGTGATCCTGCACGTACGCTAGCGGACCGACCATATAAATTAATTTTTAGTACCATATTAACTAAATCGGCCAGAAATAGCAAATTGCTTGGAGGCAGGGTACAACAAACTAGGCCAGAGAACGGTACATAAATTATTATCCGTCACGCAATACTTTATCCTATTTTATACGATAGAGGGGATAGAGAGTAAAAAATGAAAAAATAAGATATTGATTAATTATCTAACGATGATATTAATATTATACGAGATAATTGGGCAATGCCGTTATCATACAGCCCTGAATCCAATTATTATCAGTGTTACGAGAATTAAATTTTGTCAAAATCATTATGGTATCGGATATTAATATTATACAGTTTAATGATAGTTTATTATTTATACTTTAACTTGAGTATTACGTAAACAGGGTCCATAAATTGTTTACGTTTCCATTCTAGTCTATTCATGTGAATATCTACTTACAACCTAATTATATAATTTGAGTTTCACTGCAGGAGATCTATTTTAGGAAACTTATTGAGAATGTCATTACCATTTTATATATATATATATATATATATATAGGGTGGCGTAGTATCGCGATACGGGTATTGCGATACATTTTCTGTATCTTGTATCGTATCGCGATGCATTTTTTATTATTTGTATCGTATCGAAAGATACGATACAAATAAGTGTCAGTAACGCAAAACTTTATCATAGACTCAGTCAGTGATCTTTCCCCAGAATGTCTGATGAATTGTTTGAGAACTCACTGTTTGTAAAATTCAATAAAAGTAGAATGTAATTCAGTTGTTTCATAATATGTCATATATGATGTGTATATAGATATGTATATATATATGGCCTATACATATATATATATATATGGGAATGAACTCAGAATGGTCCCCTGAGTTTTTTATGATACACACAGACAGTGCATGGAACAAGAAACTCTTCTGGGATAATTAAATCCACTATAGTCCGAATAAGTAATAGTAAATGACAAATACCATAGTTTTTCTTTTTCATGATGCTAGCTCGACGTGGGCAACGGGTCACTCGCAAAGAGGTCCCATAAAAGCACCTAGCCCTGCTACATTTAGAACCTCAATATAAGCAAAAGACTCGCTGCCTTCACGTCAGATTGAATGCATCAAAGAAAAAGGGGTAACTATTATATTTTTAGCCAAAAACCAAAACTTAAACCTCAACTGGCAGAATTGAGCGTCCACTTTTCAAGGCACATAACATGTCCGTTTGAAGATGGGAATGAACTCAGAATGGTCCCCTGGCTAAAAATATAATAGTTACCCCTTTTTCTTTGATGCATTCAATCTGACGTGAAGGCAGCGAGTCTTTTGCTTATATTGAGGTTCTAAATGTAGCAGGGCTAGGTGCTTTTATGGGACCTCTTTGCGAGTGACCCGTTGCCCACGTCGGGCTAGCATCATGAAAAAGAAAAACTATGGTATTTGTCATTTACCATTACTTATTCGGACTATAGTGGATTTAATTATCCCAGAAGAGTTCCTTGTTCCATGCACTGTCTGTGTGTATCATATATATATATATATATATATTATATATACTCGTATATACACACTAGGGGCACTCAATATATTTTGCCACACCCTTTTTTCTTAGCTAAATAATAGGCCATGGGGCTGAAATGTCGTTGGGGCCGTCAGTTTGAACTTTCTGCGCTGCACATAACCGGATTCTTCCAGTTTGAAGCTCCCCTCCTTGTATAAAACCGCTTTTAAACGCCCTTGTATAAAACCGATGATTAACGCAGTTTCGAAAATGGCGTCTGACAGTGATGTGCGTCGTAAACAGAGAGCTGTTATCAAGTTCTTAACCGCAGAGAAGGGAACAGTTGGAAATATTCACAAATGTCTAGAAAACGTTTATGGAGATGCTGTTGTTGATCGAAGCACAGTTGGACGCTGGTCTAAACGTGTGAAATCATCGGAGAGAAGGAGGGCCAGCTTCGATGATGAGCCACGCACCGATCGCCCGGCATCAGCTGTGACATCTCTCACTGTGCAACGTGCTAAGAGCATCATTCGTTCAAATCGGCGCGTCACATAGAAGGAGCTATCACTGGAGCTAGGAATTAGTGAAGGAAGTGTGAATACGATAATTCAGCAACTGGAATACTCAAAAATGTGTTCACTGTTTGTCCCTCGCGAACTGACTGAAGATCACAAAGCCCAAAAGAAAAGAAATTGCTTCTGAGTCGTTGGTTCGATACTAGACAGAAGGGGATGACTTCCTTTCACGAATTGTGACTGGAGATGAGACTTGGGTACACCACTTTGAACCTGAAACAAAACGTCAATGCATGGAGTGGCATCACGCAGACTCCCCACGCAAGAAAAAATTCAAAATGGCTCCCTCTGCAGGAAAGGTTATGGCCACCATCTTCTGGGACTTGAAAGGGGTGATTCTGGTGGATATTATGAAGAAAGGACAAACAATCAACTCGGAGGCATATATTGCTTCCCTACAGAGACTCCAGACACGTATAAAGCGAGTTCGACCGGAGAGAAAACTGGAAGACGACCTTCTTTTGCACGATAGCGCTAGACCACACAACAATTTGGAAACAGAGGCCATCACAAAAATGCGCTTAACTGTGTTACTCCACCCTCCATACAGCCCGGATCTGGCATCTTCAGACTTCCATTTGTTTGGCCCAATGAAGGATGCTATTCGTGGAAGAAAGTTTCAGAGTGACGATGAGGTTGGTGAGGAGGTTAAGAGGTGGCTCCAGTGGAATCCAGCGGACTTTTACCAGCAAGGAATAAAGGCCATTGTTTCGAAGTGGAGGAAAGCCGTAGAAAAGGATGGAGACTATGTGGAAAAATAAAAACTTGTAGAAAAGGTTTGTAATTACTTGTGTACGAAATTTCTGGAATTTACAAGGAAACTTGGAGAGAGAAAAAAAGGGGCAAAATGTATTGAGTGGTCCTCGTATATGTATCGTATCGTAATACATATATTATTCATATATCTAGTATCGTAACGAGATACATTTTTGCCAGTGTATCGAGTATAGTATCGCGTTACTTTTTTTGGCCCCGATACACCATCCTGTATATATATACAGTCGGACCTGCTATAACGTGCGGAATGCGTTCCTGAAAAATAGCGCGTTATGCAAACTCGCGGAATGACCTGCACGTTTTACCATAGGGATAATGTTATAAGTTCGGGATGCGTTCTTGCCAAATTATTTTTTCCTTAAAGTCAATGTAATATTAATTGTTTAACCCCTTTTACCAAAATATATTAATACGAAATGGATAAAAAACAAATATTACAAACAGAAAATGTATTTAGTGACGTAAATGTAAAATGCATAATTAAAAAAATTATAAAATACTCGTACATCGAGAGCATCTCCTTCTCCGTCATTTTGGGTTGTTGCAGCAGCTGGCTTCTTGAAATATGCATTTAGCGTTGACTGCCGTGCGGCCACCTTTTTCTACCGATAAATTTCCTTGTAACATCGGAGAAGATCCTCTAATTTTCTGTTGAATGTGCTGCTCCGTTCCATGTTGGGATCACTGTCAGCAACATGGCGGAGTTCACACGAACCCAAACACACGCGCTTCGATTCTTCCTGGCGTCCAGAAACACACGTGTGTATGTGCATGTGTTTACGACAGTTTACGTACCGTATTTTTATGTTTTTTTTGTTATTTAAAAATCGTGTAACTTCAAATTATGCGTATAATAATATTTTCATGGTGTTAAAAAATAAATCGCGTAACTCCGAACGCGCGTTATAGCAGGTCCGACTGTGTGCATATATATATATATATATATATATATATATATATATATATATATAGTGGCCTACGCATTACCAGTTTGAAGTGGACTAGAAAGTAGCCCTACTATAATTTATGAATTAAATTGAAACGAATAATTAGAGTCACCAGTTCGGGGCACAGCCCAAACAAACAATATTTAATAAGGAGAGAGAAATGACTAATTTTTTTGTGTTTAGAAAAATAAATGAATTATTTGTTCACAATGATTAATACTTATGTATTTGGTAATGACTGATTATATTAGCAATAAGAAATGGTTACACAGTATAAGCGTTAAGTAAATACAATAATGACAAGAAACACACTAATTTAGGTAGGCTACCTAATAAGATATGCGGCAGTGATCACACAGTAATAAGTAATTAAGCCAATAATATCTGAGGTAATGAAAGTACGGTGTGGTAGTCACTGTGGTACAGTAAACGGACTAGGCAAGTAAAAATAAAATACATAAATGAGCAAATAAACAAGCGGATACAAATATGGTAAGATAATCGAATACAGTAAAATAATTGAACAGGCCTACTGTGGTCGTAATGGAAAGTTAGTTTACCAGTTGTTTGGGGACACTTTTTGGCCTACTCGATTAGGCAGAGTTTGTGGACTTTTCAGCTTTGACTCCGGAATAGTCTGTCACGACGTAACAAGACACTGTAAGGCGAGTGAAGGTCTACAAGAGGTTTACCGACTTGCAATTTCGACGTAGATAACTTTGAAGACGTGAGGTTTACCGTACTGCGTTAAGATGGAGATGGTCTGAGGGCGTACAGGCCTACCGCCTGTACGCCCTCAGACCATCTCCTCCAGCAAGAGGATGTGTTGAGGGCCCGTTGATAGACTTGTTGGAAGCGCGCCGATCGAATATGACGAAGGATGAATGAAGCCAGGGCCAGAAGGATGACGCCGGTAGAGTGATGTTTGCTTCCGGCGGGATGAAATTGTAGGTCGCCTCAAGTGGTGACTCACTTCGTGTATTGGTGAACTGTTGCTTGAAGGACTGAGGCCAGCTGAGATCGAACGGCGCTACGTGAAAGCGGAGATTCACGAGAGGGAGCAAGGAGCAGAATGAGAGCCAGGGTTGCCAGATGCAAACCTAAGTGATAAGCCAAACTATGTACGAAAAAAAGCCAAAAAAAAGCCAAATAATTTTAAGTATAGATCACATACTCACATTACATGAAAAGCTCCAGATCCTCTTCAGCAGTGTCCTCCACATTAGAACAAGTAGCCTCGACACCATATACTTTATCGGATACAAAATCTTTTAGCATTTTTTGCGATGGATTAAAGTCTTTACAACATTTGTTCGTTAGCAATAGTTCTGCTCTAATTCTCACAATAGCATCAAGGAGTTTGAGTTGCACTCTATTTCTCGCTTTTGTTTTGACTGATGATACAAGCGAGAACATCCTTTCAATTACAGCATTGCTAACTGGTGTTATTAAACATGTTAGGGCAAAGGTGGCAAGCTAAGTGTTGACTGCTTTCCCGCCCGCGCCCCGCGTCCCGGCATCCGTTCCGTTTGAACAAGTATCAAACGTGTATGAATCTCGAATGTAACGCCACGGACAGGACTAGATTCACTATACACGTTTGGTACAAGGAAAAAAACACGTGCTAAAAGAGGCTAAACAGTATAACTGATATTATAAAGGCAAAAATAAAAAAAGATCCTGGAAAAAGCCCAAAAATCAAACTGATACTATAAAACCAAGCAAGTTGGAAAAAGCCAATAAAAAGCCAAAAAAGCCAAATTGATATTATAAAGCCAAGCAAGTTGAAAAAAAGCCAAATTTATGGAATTTGGCTTTAAACAAGCCAATCTGACAACCCTGGTGAGAGCTATTTTCAGTGAACTCAGGCTTTATAGGTTCGAAAGACGCATAGTTTTTCGCGGGCCTTTTTGGGAAAAACCGAGCGCAATTTGCTTTTCTCTTCTTGAACTCACGTGTGTTTTTAATGCTCTCCAGTGATTCACAGATGTTTGCGAACGGCAAGGAAGGAATTTCCGGTGGGTGTCTACATATACAGTTATATATATATATTATATATATATATATATATATATAATCAGCTTATTACCTACAGAGTTAAATATACTTATATAGACAGAACACTACACACACACACACACATATATATATATATACACACACAGAGTATATATATATATATATATGTGTGTGTGTGTGCGCGCGTGTGTGTGTGTGTGTGTGTGTGTGTGTGTGTGTTTACACCATATATGTGGAGTTTAGTATGGTGGAAACAAATTGTAGTCAGTAAACTTTGTCAACGACACTGACTACCCTGTATATGAAATTTTTATTTTAAATAAAGAAAAAAGAAAAACAAGAAATAAAAAAGAGAAACTCCAAAAATTTAGTAAATAAAAGAAATTTTTACATAATAATGACGGATGACCTTCAATAAATACGAAAGTTAGACTCAAAATTATAAGAAAATGATTGAAAATATTCTCTAACTTTCAAAGTTATTTTCAACAATTGAGAATAACGTATTTAAATTTATTCCGTTGGTCGCCGGTAAGACCTTGAACATGATCTGCATATTAATTACAGGGTGAAATATCAAAGGGAATTAATTATTTTCTGCGTAACATACATAAGTGTCTTTGCTAATAATTTCCATAATTTTATAAGTTATAATATTCGAGATGACTAAACTTTCCTTACATATATTTTTATGCAGGAAGGAGGGACCAAGGGCGAATGGCCGCAAAAACGCCCCCATCATAGAAGAAGAAGAAGAGCCAAAATCAAGAGCCAGAGTTTTCGAGATGCCTGGACACTCTGCGTTTGAAAGATTGTATGTCAAAGACAGGGGGAAAGATGGACTGAGGAAGATTATTCCAGAGTTGACCTGTTGAGTAGATGAAAGATTGCAAATACCGATTAACCCTTGCATTAGAGAGTTGGAATGAGAATGTGCAGAAAGTCTAGTACTGCGTGCTCTCTTTAAAGGAGAAGGCATGCAGTTAGAGAGTTCAGAAGAGCAGTGGCCGTTATAATAGCGATAGTAAAGAGAGCGTGAGGCAACATTGCGGCGAAGAGAGACGGGTTGAAGACAGTCAGTAAGAGGTGAGGAATTGATGAGACGAAAAGTCTTTGATTGCACCCGGTCAAGTACGGCTTTGTGGGTTCAGCCACCCCATATATGTAAAGCATACTCTATACAGGGTCGGACAAAACCCCCCTGTACAGAGACAGCAACTGAGTGGAGGTGAAGAAACCGTGGAGGCGGTACAGCACACCTAACCTCTTAGAAGCTGTTTTGGAAAGATTGTGTATGTGATGTTTCCAGGAAAGATCACGAGAAAAGGGAACACCAAGAATGTTAAGAGAAGAGAAAGGAGTGAGTTATGTATTGTTGAAGGTGAGAGGACAGTCGTGTGGAAGATTGTGACGAGTAGACAGATGGAGGAACTGAGTTTTGGAAGCATTGAAAGTCACAAAGTTTTCTGTGCCCCGATCAGATATAGCAGAAAGATCAGAGGTCAGGTGTACCACAGCCATCCTACGCGAAGTATGGAGTGACTGTTGAGAGGGACGCTTTGTTAAGCGGGTGGAGAAATGAAGAGTGGACTCATCGACATATTAGTGGATAGGACAGGAAGTGCGACTTAATAGATCATTAATAAATAAAAAGAAAAAAGTGGGAGACAGAACAGAGCCCAAAGGAACACCACTGTTGATAGCTTTAGGAGAAGAACAGTGGCCATCTACAACCGCAGCTATAGATCGGCCAGAAAGGAAATTGGAGAGGAAGGTACACATAGGAGGATAGAAACCGAAGGAGAGCGGTTTGGAAATTAAAGACTTGTGCCAGACTCTATCAAAAGGTTTTGATATGTCTAGCGCAATAGCAAAAGTTGCACCGAAATCCAGAAAGGACGATGACCAAGAGTCGGAGAGATACCCAAGAAGATCGCCTGTAGAGCGTCCCTTGCGGAACCCATACTGACGATCTGAAAGAAGATTGTGGGAAGAGAGGTGTTTGAGAATCTTCCTATTAAGGATAGATTCAAAAACTTTAGAAAGGCAAGAAATCAAAGCAGTTGGACGATAGTTGGAAGGTTGAGAGCGGTCGCCATTGTTTTGAATTGGGAAATGCTGAATGAAAGTGAACTTCCAGCGGGAAGGGAAAGTACCAGATGACAGGTAAAGACGAAAGAGTGTGCCTAGGTTGGGTGTCAGCATAGAAGGACACAGTTCTTGAGAGCGACAGGAGGAGCACCATCAGGACCGTACACCTTCCTAGAGTTGAGCACAGATAGGACAGAAAGAACATCTTTGGAAGAGATTCTAATTTTAGACATAATTAAGTCGGAGGGAAGAGGAGATGGAAGAACAGCACCGGAATCGTCCATAGCTGAGTTGGAGGCGAAAGTTTGGGCGAAGAGTTCAGCTTTGTCAGGAGAAAAAACGGCAACTGAGCCGTCGGAATGGAAAAGAGGAAGGAAAGAAGAAGTAAAGCTGTTTGAGAGGAGTAGTATAGCCGCAAAAGGGGAGAGTGCAAGAATGTTGCAGGTTATTATGTAATGTTGCAAAGGGGAAGGGGGGTTGTTGCAAAGGGGGGTGGGGGGGGGGGAACTTGGATGCGGCGTTATCCCCCAAGAGAAAGGAGGAGGAGGAGAGAAAGGAGGAGAGGTGTTCACCTGGCAGGAGCCAAGTGCACACTAAGACTTCCAGCCGGGCTGGCGTTGTTTTATAGGCTCCTAATCAGCCAGAATCAGCCAGAATCAGCCAGTTGGCTGAGCCAAGGTGAGAGAGACGCCTGAAGGAGAGAGAGAGAGAGACAGCTGAAGGAGAGAGAGCTGAAGAAGAGAGAGATGCCTGTAGGAGGGAGAGACGCCTGAAGGAGAGAGGATAGGTACACATGCAGGAGGTACACATGCTGGAGGTACACACACACATACGCACACATGCAGGAGTACACATGCTGGATGTACACATGCTGGAGGTACACACATACGCACACATGCAGGAGTACACATGCTGGATGTACACATGCAGTACACATGCTGGAGGCAAACATGCAGGAGAGAGAGAGAGAGAGAGAGACCTGAAGGAGGAAGATACATGCAGGAGAGAGAGAGAGGAGAGAGAGAGAGACACCTGAAGGAGGGAGAGAGACAACCTGAAGGACAGAGTGGATTCTCCCCCAATTTATTTTCGTTTCCCTAACCTAAGAGGCCACTAAGGGGTTTACCAAAGGGCCAGAAATAGAAGGAGCAGAGCTCCTTACTCGGCCGGAGCCGAGGGGGGAATGGTTCTTCACCAGCTTCGCGATCTTTTATAATCCTCTATTCTGGCTGAGTTGCCAGATAGCGCAAGGTATTCCAGATAGCGCCATGTGTCCCATTAATCGTGTAACACATATATGACGGCTGTTATTCCAAATGTACTTGTATATATAATAAACTAATGAACCATATAAATACCACAATATATATTTATATGGTTATTCAAGATTCAACCGTATAAAATAACACAAGCGCCTCTTTCATTACGCTTTAATAGAATTAACAAAGTTACCCTATTTCGTTAGACAGAAACGAATTTTTATAAGGGTTACCCAACGAATTATGAGAGCATCACCGAATTAAAACTTTTATGGGTAACTATATCGACATAAGCTTATTATTGTAACGTTTGCTCCCATATAAATTTTCCTAAATACAGTAAAACCAATTAATTTAATTATGAAACTTCATTTAAATAATTTACGATACAATTCCACCAAACGAGATGAAAACTTATGAAACTATAGCCTCATTCCTGCGACGAAAAAATGAAAAAATGACGAAAAATAAAGAAATTTTCATTTGGAATTGCCCAAGCCACTATAGCGGGGTCGGACGGAGAATATCTGTTCTTTTAAACATCTTATTTCTGTCCAAAAGTTACCCAAAACATAATCCGATAGTGTATAACGTTGCAGTACTCGCTTGAAGAAAGGAGAGGTTGCAAACTCTACTTGAATAAATGTAATTAACTAAACTGCACGCGAAGGAGTTTAAATAGATCCAGCAAATAAAGCCTTTGAACAATGATTTCATGTTTCAGAAAGATTTACGCGTTAATAGAATTAGTAAAGTTACCCAATAAATAAATCGTTAGACAGAAATGATTTTTATTAAGGGATACCCAACTAATTATCCACCAATCAATAATAATAGCAAACGTGAATAAAGAGTTCCAATTCAATGGGTAACTATATCGACATAAGCTTATTATTGTAACGTTTGCTCCCAATGTAAATTTTCCTAAATAACAGTAAAACCAATTAATTTAATTATGAAACTTCATTTAAATAATTTACGATACAATTCCACCAAACGAGATGAAAACTTATGAAACATATAGCCTCATTCCTGCGACGAAAAAAATGAAAAAATGACGAAAAATAAAGAAATTATTCATTTGGAATTGCCCAAGCCACTATAGCGGGGTCGGACGGAGAATATCTGTTCTTTTAAACATCTTATTTCTGCTTATTAAATAACTTTTTAGACACTTGATTTTATTATAATATTTAAGTCACGAATAACAGTGGGAAAAACGTCCGGAAAAGAAAATTATGAAACATCTCCTTCCAGACCACTCTTGATATATATATATATATATATATATATATATATATATATATATATATATAATAAACAACACACACACACACACACACACACACACACACACACACGATGAAAGGCAGAAACTAAATCAGTTCGAATCGTGTCCCTAGAGACCTTTTTATACCCAAAACATAATCCGATAGAGGAAAGGATTTCCGAGAATCTGCCCAACTCGGTCGGCCTTATTTTACCTTTCTACGAGTCAAATCAAGCAAAACCTCGCCTCACTCCTTGTTTCAGCATTCATTCATTTCACGTTTTATTGTGAATTTCATCCCATATATATATATATACCCTTTGGATAACCTTTTGTTAGCTTCCGCCCGAATTGTTCATTCTGACGAAGGTCAAGCTTTCTACTCCACCTTAGACCTACAGTTTGAACCATCAACAGTCCCGCGTCTTAACCACTAGGACACGCAGGGTGCCCATTTATCTGCCAACCACTTTATTTTATTATGTGTAATGACCACCTTAGACCTACAGTTTGAACCATCAACAGCCCCAGCGTCTTAACCACTAGGACACGTAGGGCACCCATTTATCTGCCAACCACTTTCTTTTATTATGTGTAATGACCACCTTAGACCTACAGTTTAACGTGGAACCATCAACAGCCCCAGCGTCTTAACCACTAGGACACGTAGGGCACCCATTTATCTGCCAACCACTTTCTTTTATTATGTGTAATGACCACCTTAGACCTACAGTTTAACGTGGGACCATCAACAGCCCAGCGTCTTAACCACTAGGACACATAGGGTACCCATTTATCTGCCAACCACTTTCTTTTATTATGTGTAATGACCACCTTAGACCTACAGTTTGAACCATCAACAGCCCCGCGTCTTAACCACTAGGACACGTAGGGTGCCCATTTATCTGCCAACCACTTTATTTTATTATGAGACCTACAGTTTAACGTTGAAACCGAATGTTATTTTTAAAATATAATTATGATATATCTCTTTATACCCTCTCGATTACATTAGTGACTAATGATGCGGGAAATTGAGTAAATGGAAATATTATTTTCTCGAAAACTATGGGTGATAGAAAACTTCTGAAACCATATTTCGATTCAATATCAAAAGTTCTATACGAATCACCAAATAATTTTCAAAGGAGAATAAGAGCATTAATTCTATTAGTGAAAATATAAAGATGCAATTACTCGTCCGTACCCGTTATAGCGGAATGGCACACGTCATAGCTCCACCCAGCTACATCGGCAGCCAATCACGACGGACATCTGGTCTTTTGGGCGGAGCTTGGCGAATGTGCATATAAAAGGGGATATTTTCAGTTGGGAGTAACAGTAGCTATTTTCGCATCAGTGAATAATCATTCCTCGACCATGGACCTGTACGTCTCCCCAGACTTGTATGAAGAACGTGATACTGCAGCATTAACCACAATTAGTCTTTTCAATGCGGCTGATTGTGGCGAACTATTTTCGACGCAAACCGTAGAAGATATTTGCAGTGACGCTCCTTACAATCCGACGCAAGGGACTACCATAGAAATGTAAGTGTCCATAATTCGATTTTATATATATACGGAGAGTTGTAGTATTTCGTCAAATAGATACTAGTCAAAAATGTCAATCAATGTTATTTCCCCATCATGCTAAAATCGAAATTGGTAATCGAATCAAAGATATCTTCACATAATGGAGATCTGTCTGTCTGTCTGTATACTCTGTATATGTTTTCATTATTCCTTTAAGGTCCGATGAGGATTTGACACGAGTTATACAATCTTTTGAAGGGAATATGGATGATATACTGATCAGTCAGCAGTGTCACACATCCTCCACCATGGACCTGTACGTCTCCCCAGACTTGTATGAAGAACGTGATACTGCAGCATTAACCACAATTAGTCTTTTCAATGCGGCTGATTGTGGCGAACTATTTTGAACGCAGACCGTAGAAGATATTTGCAGTGACGCTCCTTACAACCCGACGCAAGGGACTACCATAGAAATGTAAGTGTACATAATTCGATTTTATATATATACGGAGAGTTGTAGTATCTCGTCAAATAGATACTCGCCAAAAATGTCAATCAATGTTATTTCCCCATTATGCTAAAATCGAAATTTTTATGGCGTTCACTCCTCGAACCAAAGATATCTTCACATAATGGGGATCTGTCTGTCTGAATACTCTGTATATGTTTTCATTATTCCTTTAAGGTCCGATGAGGATTTGACACGAGTTATACAATCTTTTGAAGGGAATACGGATGATATACTAATCAGTCAACAATGTCAAATAATGTAAGTGTTTTTCGATCTTTTTGGGATAAGAAGACACAATATATTTTCATAAATTTATTAAATGAAAGAAATCAGTACAATAAACGAATATACCGTTACAAATATACGAACAAAAACATTATAATATACAACGAGTACGTACAATTGGAAAACGGTTTTTATCTGTCTGCATACCATTTCATCGTTTCGGTGAGTGTGACACAGGTCAAATAAATTTAAAAATTTATAAATTCTTTATCATTTGACATATGCATGAGAAATGAGACACAGTACATTCCGCAAACATTAGTAAAATATCCCTGCATACGAAATGGGTTCCATACAACTTCGGGAATATGTAACTGAGCGAGAAATTTTACAATAATAGGGTCACTCCAGGGTTGAGTACCGAGTGAATCAAAATAGTACAGGCGCTGTCTATTTTTAAAATAGACAGCGATCCAGTGAATCCCTTCATTACCGATGATGTCTGTGTTCACAATAAGACTACCGCATTCTCGCGTACTTGGCAAACTCAATGTTTCATTCTTCGCAAACACGCCGATAAATTTGGAACGTGTGACTCGCTCCATTACTTTCTGAAGTGTATGAGCATCCATTTTAAAAGTCAGTGATAACGCTTCTAAATCTATCTACTTCTATTAGGGCTTGCGATTCGAGATATACTAGTACACTAATAGGAGCGTCTATAGGCTTGGCGAATTCCAGCCGCACTGAGATGTTACCGCTCTGCTGTGGTGTTAAATGGGTATTTACGCTAGCAGATAAGTCAGGTGTAATGTCAAACGGATAAAGGTTAAATTGATCAATGAATTCTTCCTGCGTTACCCCATTACCAAGCTCATCACAATCACCTGCAATATGGGTCAGATTACTATAGGCTCTGGCACAAAGAGGTAACACAGCGTCTGATGAATAGTCCGTACCCATTGTTCCACCCAAAGCAGTGCCATTAACGTATAGAGTTATATTTTTAAGTCCGAAATTCTCGAATTTAAAGGCACTCTTTTTATATTTTCCATTCACCGAAGCGTGGTCCTGCATGCCGATTAATATCCTTTTAGGAAGATTTCCCAGGGCAATGTTTTCTATCTGCTTCGATGCCAACCCTGCAGGAACCGTATATAGTTTGATCTGCACTCTGTTAATAGGATATTTCACTGTAGCGTTTAGTAAATTTTTCTCAATTTCTAGTTGTTTTGGTGAACTTAATTTCACTCGCCGTACGCGGAGGTATGTGTCCATAATGTGAACCACAACGGACTTTGCGCCCTCTTCTTGATTCGCATCCAGATTTAAGCAGATCTCAGGACTCGTGCGGGTGAGCTTTATTTTCATATCCACCCCGTTCACAAGCAACTTCTCCTGGAAAGTGAAATCTGTGTGCAACCGTCCAAAACACTCGTATATTTTCTTTTTAGAATTTTTAAATTTGTCCTTTATACTATTTTCATCTTTAGTTTGATAATATCCCTCCGCACTTAAAAAGGTAGCCTTCGCTTCTTTGGAAAAGTTGAGGACATTTTCCAAATAGGCTCGTAGATGATAGTACCCCGTGCCTGCCGATATGTTGGTCTGATTTAAATATACGTCACACTGGTTGAATATGGCGTGCAGAAAGTTTGTTTCAGGGTATACAGCATATTTGTCATCGCAGGCCATTCCATCAGAATGGGCTATACGTAGCTTAGCGTACATGTGCACACAGCTTGGATCAAAAAAGTAAGGACCTGAGCTGGGTATCACGAATTCTATAGGTGCACTCGGGGAACTAATTGTGTTTAAAGGGTTAATTGTAATAAAGTCACTGTGCTCAATAGAAACTTGGGTTGGCGGGAGCTCAAAAAAGGACAGCTCCGATTTACAGCATTGTGAACTACATGGGTGGATGAAGCGTGCCATGGCGAAATAGTGACTCCTCTCTCGACAAGTGGTAAACAAACTATGATTCATGAGATCAATATCCTTAGCTTATATCAGTCAAAAAAGTGGTCAACCATAGGTTTCATTCGCTTACAGCATTTCTTTTTTGATAGCCTTTTACGTTTAATACCACGTGCCCCCTTCTTCTTCTTCCGGGGAGCCCCCTTCTTCTTCTTCCCGCCACCACGCATTTTTCTCTTTGCATCTTTGATGATTTCGTTCCGTGTACGCTTTAAATGTTTTTTTAGAGCTTCTTTAGGTTTAGCCCCGGCCAATATGTCTTCTGCAGTGTTAAGGCCTGATTGTAGCGCTTTCCTTCCAAGGTATCTGGCACCCCTCTTCAGCAAAGGAACAGCCGTACGTAGTATGGATGAAAAAATGGATCCAAGTCCACTACCGCGCTGGTATCGCATCCCTCGATAGACGGTGAAAGGCTTTCTATCCATTATAACTCAGTGCGTCGAAAGTGTAGCTTCACTGTTAAGCTCCCGTTACCGAATGGGAAGTTTTCGCCCTCAATCGTTCTTATATATTGTGATATTGGTTATTAAATTAGTTGCGACATTCACATAATGGGGTCTGTCATATGTAATACTCAAACTCCTTCCTCTATGGTTGGGGATGTGAGCAATGCGCAGCAGGCGTGCCTGGGTATCCCCAACAAACTGGTGCTCCACTATATTACTGTAAATATAGCACATGTCTGGGGACCTTTCAGCCAATTTCTCCATCTTCAATTGATACATTAATCTGGACAAGTTATACTGTGTCTCGTGAAATGTGTCTCTTTGGAAGGCTGCGCTATATCGGCCGTTGGTTAGAATTTTGAACTTTCTATGTTCTTTAAGACATCTGTTAGTCTTTGATTTTAGGATTAGTGTATGTGCAGGGTTGTTTACGATTTCATATACTAAATCATTCGTAAGGTTTGAGTTTCTTAAACTTACGTTTAAGCCTCTCACAACATCCTCGGCCGAACCATATTGACCCGGCCCTAGTCTTACTTCTGTACTGTAATACCGTGCAATCTTAGTCCAAGCGATGCGCATAGTTTCATCCATAGCTACCCCAGCTTTTTCACACTCGTCAATGTCTCTAAGAATCGTAAAAACGGTTTCTTTATGTTCAATATTTAAAAAGACGGTGTCCAGCTGAATTTCGCATATCCCCACCTCATACGAATCACGACCCAATTCAATGTGCCCATGGAGTTCTGTTACAAAGTTGGCTAGCGTGTTAGGGTGTACAGACAGGGACGAGGAGGACGGGAGTGTGACGTAGAAATGGTTAGGAGCCATGTTGCATACTATTTAAGCTTCATTATTGCATCAGCTTTTATATAGGTGTTGAAGCTTTCTGGGTACCCTAGCCATTTCACCAGGTACATTTTTCTCCTTCCTGAACCTTTGCTTCCTAAAATTTTCTCAATTTTAAACACATTTTTTTCTAAATTAAACGCAACTTTCTGCAATTCCTCGCGGTAAAAGCCTCCTGAGATTTCTTCCCCATTCAAATCTTCAATGTAATACATCATTATCACACCTTTAGGTCTCACAGCCCTAACTTTAAAAATCTCGCGTGTCCATCCTTGCTCAAAACCCTTTGCGAATTTATTCCCCGAACGCGACAGCCTTACATAATCATTGATTTTGAAGCGCACAGAGTGGTGGTGGTGGTGGTGGTGGTGGTGGTGGTCCATCTCTTCTCGGGAGCGTACCTCTTTCTAAAACTTCGTTAGGTGTTGCCCCAATCGTGCGATGGTGTGAGCGGTTGTAGGATGATGCCAATGATTCCAGAATGTCTAGAAATCTGTATGTGTTTTATGTGTAAAATAACGGTGCATGCGTTCCTTTATGGTGCGCTGAACTCTTTCAGCTAAAGAAGCCTTATGTATAGAATTGGTTGTGTAATAGCTGATATTAAACTCTGTCAACATATTCTGAAAAGCACGGCCTATAAACTCCTTCCCCATATCCGTACAAAAATAGCCAGGAACCCTGTTTTCTTTTAACATTAGCGTTTTGGTGGCTTTAGCAACTGTTTCAGGTGATTTATTTTTCAGAGGAACTAGCCACAGATATCTAGAGAACACGTCTATTATGAATAGAATGTAGCGGTAACCATCGTTATACACAGAATATCTTTGCATGTCTGTTAAATCTGCTTGCCAAATAGAATCAATCGAGGAAGCCGTTGTCTTGGCTGTTTTAAACCTTTTTCTCACAGGCTTATGAAGCGTATAAGCGTCCTGCTCCCTCAAAAATCTTTCAACATCTTTTTTTCCTACTCCGTAAACACTTCTGTACAGTCTATCTACGCCGCCGTAAGAGGAGGGGGTAGAAATGTCATAATAACGTTTAGTTAATACGTTAGCCATTTGCGTATTTTAGAGGCACGTGGGTAGGGTTGGTTTAACCTCTTCTTGCTCCTCTTCAAAGGTGTTACCGCCGGGGTGACGGCGCCTTCAATTGTGTCACAGGCGTTGCATGTTCCAAGTCTTTTAACCTGTTCAGATTTCCTATCAACGTTTTAGGGACATTTATTTGTTGTAGTCTTGCTTTAATATGCTTCCATCCTGATGGTGATGGCCTATCCCACTTTCTCACCAGATCATGGACAATGTCTACGATATTCGATCCCTGTACCTTTGATCCTTCCACAATGATCTCCCCTGTATCGGTCCATTGTATGGCGGGATCCTCATTCAATAGATTATAAAGACTTAAGCCTTTACTCCTCAATGTAAGTGGGAGGGTATTTTTTAATACATGTTCGATATGTTGTGTGGCTAATCTTTTTGGTTGGTCAGCTGTGTCGGGTACAGGTCCTATGTCGCCATCGTCCCCCGTGCTGTGCCTAATAACCACAGGAATCTCTGTAGGGCTCTTATAATTTTCGTACTCGTGAAGAAATTTCTGCAGAGCTTCTTGGTATAAGATTCTTTTCTCATCAGGTGTTTTTTCACTGTTTAATAGGGCTAACAATTCGCTTTCCATTCTTTTAAGTCTGCTTTTACGGGGATCTAGATCCGTGTCTCTTTGCAGTGAGCGTACACCTCGTGGGGAATCACTACCACTTTCTTCATTATATTAATCTAGTCAGTAAAGGGCCCAAAACTGAAAATAAGATGGGGAGAAATGACCCTCCTGTTTGCACAATAACTCGTTTTTCTTCGCTACAGTTTGACTTTTACGAGCGAGTGTACGTATTATGTTCTTGTAGCGGCGTAGGCGAGCCTTCTGATGGGTTTTCATTGATACATTGCAATTTATAACGTTAAGACAGATTTCACAGATGCATTTTAAAAAGTCGGCGTCGATATTTTTAATAAACATCTGCTGCATTGCCCGGGGCAGTCGATGATAGATTTTTATTAATTCATGGTATTTCTTTAGTCTCTTTGTCATTCTGGAATATACACCGTTTCAGGCTCGTTTGGAAATATATTCGTTCGCAGAAGCACTCTAAACGTGTTTCGCGGATGAAGGTCGCAAAGCAAATATCCGTAACGCGTGCTTGTAGCTTCTTTATAAACTTCCAAAAACTCCTTACGCTGATTCGGGAACATTTGATTGGCTAATACCCCAATTTGTGATACATCTCTACGTTGCGCGAATAAGACTAGATATTGCGTATTTAACGACACATCGCGCATGTATCTATTTTTGAAAAATAGATTCTGATTGATGAAGAACACGCTTATGTTAAGATGGTGGGAGTATACTGTAAATGTCTCGGCAAACGTTTTATCCATCTCCAACATGAGATCGTCAATTACAATGATTGTATGTTCAGTTCCCTTTAGCGAATTAACGTCATATACACCTTTGTGGAACAAAATATCATCTTGGTACTCGTTGAACACTGATTGATACGTCGAATAGCACCATATAACTTTATGCACAAATTTCGAGAACATCTCGCCCTTTTCTTTAATGATTTTAAGCATAAACACAGTTTTACCACATCCTGTAGGTCCAGATATAATACATGTGGATGGGCTCGTGAATCTGAATTTTTCTACAGAGTCCATTTCTAACACGTCACACTCCTAAGTGGGTCATTTACAAAATATTACAAATTTTGAGTGCTGATCCTTATATTTCTTCTCCCACAGAACCGACGATGAGGTAGAGCACCCTATCATTACGGATGACGATGACAGTGTAGTTGTGATCTCCTCCCCTGAACCCTCACCAGCGATACAGGTTGCACGTCCAAAGCGGAGGTATGAGAACCCCACATCAGGTATAAAGCGGCCGAAATACGTACCTGTTGCAGCAGACCCCAACCCTCAACCTCTTACGCAACAACCTCCCCAGCAGCAGCACCTAATATACCCCCTTATTCCGCCCCCCGTTCTGTTAAGTCTACAATAATAGATCCCCAACCCTCCTACGCAACAGGGCCCCCATCAGCAGCACCTAATATAGCCACTAATTCCGCCCCCCGTTCTGTTGAGGATGTTATTACGTTCGAGTTGGTGCGCGCCGCAGCCCCCACCCCGCCTTGACTAGAAATCGGTATAGAGTCAGGGTCGACCATAGATGTATAGCAATGGAATTGAGCGCGGGATACGCAGGGTTGTAGAGTATTATAGAGTTTGCTCTTCAGAATCGCGACGAGCGTGAGGTCAGGACGAGTCTGTCCTTTGGTTCGGGTCAGATGACGGTGATGTAGACGATTATTGGGTGATAGTACCGTTTAGACGTTTGGCTGCTGAAGATGTAGAATATATATTAGGGCGTATAATGCAAGCCGTCCAAAGTAGTATAGCCTTCAATATGGACAACTTCACGGTAAATATTGACCGTGTATTCCGTGTTGCGGGTCATAGTGCCATACCGTACACTCTTAACTTCAATTCTCCAACTATTTACCGAAGGCATATAAACGTCGATCGTGGTTGCGGCTTTATAGCAGTACTCTTAGCACGTATGTTTACTGTACAAAATACACGGACTCAAAAAATTTGGCTGCCTACGATCGTTGAGCGTGCCCGTAAACTAGCTGTAGACTGTGAACTTGAATTTGACTGTAATATGGGTCCTGAAGAGCTGAGAAAGGTAGAACAGGAAATGAATGTGCGCATAGTTATATTGGTTTGGATGATCGCCGCCGGACTGTGTATGTTTTTAAAAGCTGTGTGAGAGATCGTACAAGGCCCCTACTTATTTTAGGATTGTCAGGGACAACGTATCTCCCCATCCGTAATATAAGGGGGCTTTACGCGAGTTATGACAAAAGTCGAAAATATGGGAGACATCATGATTTGTGTAAGGGGTGCCTCGAGTTTGCGGATGATATAGTGAGACATTGTAAAGAATGTCACATGGTATGTGAGCAGTGTAAAAGCACCAAATGTGAAAGCCGTGTAGTTGAGAAGAGAGACTGTGATGTGTGTAGACGCACATTTTTCAATAATAGCTGCTTTGATCTCCATAAATCAATTGGTACGTGCAGGAAAATGAGAATCTGTGAATGTGGTATGTTTCACACAATGGATAATTGGGGAAAATTTAAGCACAAGTGCGACGTAATTCACTGTCCTACATGCCAGGAGGAATATAAGGCGGATGGAGTAAAGCATGTGTGTTATATGAAAGATGCTAAGCCTAAAAATAACCCTTGTATAACTGTGTACTACGATATAGAAACATATACGAACGCTGAAACCAAAGAGGTAATTCCACATTTACTTGTGAGCCAGACCATCTGTGATGAGTGTATGGGTATCGAATGTGACGAGTGCCCCAAATGCGGTAAACGGACAAACGTTTTTAAAACGAATGTCAGCGATAGTCCTGTGAAACTATTTGTGTCCTATATTGTCAAGTTAGCCGACAAGTTCAAAAAAATGACTGTGTATATTCTCGCCCATAACGGGGCAAAGTTTGACACGCAGTTCCTTTATAAGGAGTTGCTTGAACACGAATCCTCTGAGATATTTACAGGTGATCCATTGAAAAGAGGCAACAAATTAATACAGATGCAGATAAGAGGCAATGTACAATTTAAAGATACTTTATTATTCACACCTTGTAAATTAGCAAAGCTACCCAAGGTGATGGGAGTAGCAGCTGAAGTTTCCAAAGGATACTTCCCATACACTTTCCTCACCAGCGAGACTTTAAACTACGTAGGCCCACCACCCCCCAAACATTATTTTGACTGCATGGATGAACGTGAAGACTTTGATCGATACTACGACAGTTTTAATGAAAGTAACCCTTATAATATAGCTGATGAATGTGAGCGTTATTGCGTGAATGATGTGCGCGTGCTTAGAGTATGTTTCCAGGCCTTTAGAAGTATGTACATAGCCCGTTTCAAATGCGATCCACTGCAAGTCGCAACCACCATCGCATCATTATGTTTTACGGTGTTCAAGAATAACTTCATGCCTAAAGACACCTTAGCCATTATTCACCGAAACAACCCCCGCAGTTACGGACACAAGGCTATTTACTGGCTCATACACCTGCAGCAACAAACAGGTGTATACATAAAGCACGCCCGCAACACGGGTGAAGTACCCATTAAGATTAATGGACGTGTTTTTTGGGTTGATGGGTTAAGTGAAAACCGTGTCACTGGTGTGAAGACTGTGTATTCCTTTAATGGATGCTGGTGGCATGGATGCCCCCGCCCTGAGTGCGGTATCGTCGGAGATATCCACGGTAGATCTCCTGCCGACTGTCTTGCAGGGACCCGCACCCGCGATCAACTTATAGGATCACAGTTCACTCACAAAGTCTTGTGGGAGCATGAATATGATGCACGGATGGAGACAGACGATGTATACCGTGAGGAAATAAAAACGATCAAGCGTTCAATGGTGCTGGACCCTCTCAAATGTGGTGATAGCTTGTTTGGAGGACGTACAAATCCATTCAGACTATACTTTCCACCTACGGTGGGCGTGAAGCTCCATTACTACGATTTCTGTTCTTTATACCCATACGTGATGAAGAGCCATCCGTACCCCGTGGGCGCTCCTGAGAAACTGGTGGGACCTAGCATACCCTCCATCAATGAATTTTCAAAAAATTTGAATGATCATTACTTTGGGCTCTCTTTCGTAGACGTACTCCCCCCACGCAATTTATGGATGCCGATCTTACCTGTCGTTATCGACGACAAGCTCATGTTTCCCCTGTGCGTGAAGTGCG
This sequence comes from Bathynomus jamesi, assembly GCA_023014485.1. Lineage (NCBI taxonomy): Eukaryota > Metazoa > Arthropoda > Malacostraca > Isopoda > Cirolanidae > Bathynomus > Bathynomus jamesi. The sequence continues at coordinate 422,179 of JAJOZX010003108.1, forward strand.
CGGAAGAGGATAACGGCGAATGTAACCATATACCCCACCAGCGTAAGATCAGAGGCGTATATACAAGTCCTGAGCTGGCCCTAGCCGTACGCCATGGTTATAGAATACTGAAGATACACGAGGTGTGGAGGTTTCAGAAGCTCCCCAACCTTTTCACACCATATATAAACGCCTTTTTGAAGGATAAGGTTGAAGCATCAGGGTATCCGCGAGGAGTTGATACCGAAGATGAAAAGTCTGCCTATATTCAACGTTACCGCGACCGCGAAGGTATACAACTTGATCGTGTCCAAATTGTAAAGAATCCTGGCAAGCGCTTTAGTGCAAAGTTGTGTCTAAACAGTCTATGGGGAAAATTTGCGCAGAATACCGGCAGAGGGAACATTCATTTGGCACAAAGTTATAGCGATGTCTGGGATTATGCCAATGCCCCCGATAAAGAGGTCATGGAGATCGTGAATGTAGGTAATACTTACGTAATAAAGTACAACAACACTGAATTTGCCACAGATACCTCAAGGGTTACAAACATACCTGTGGCGAGCTTCACAACAGCCTACGCCCGTATAAAACTTTGGGGTCTATTGCATTCTCTTGGGCGGAGAGTATTGTATGCCGATACAGATAGCGTGATATTCACAGAGAGGGAGGGTGATTACATGCCCGCTATTGGGGAGTTCCTCGGCGAGCTCACTGATGAGATCAAGGATGAGTATGGGGACGACGCATACGCCGACTCTTTTATCTCAACAGGACCTAAGACTTATGGGGTACGGGTCAGGGTAGGGGATGAAATGAAATATATCGTGAAGGCAAAGGGTATTACGCTCAACCATGCGAATCGGGAGGTTGTTAACTTTGAGTCGTTGAAGGATCTAGTATGTTTGCAACCTCACCAACTAATTGTAGGCACCCACAATTTTCGGGCGCAGAAGCTGGGAGGCGTGAAGGAACTTAGGGGTACGATGGTGTGCCGTAACACCTATAGGAAACGTTACCAGTTACCTGGCACCTATGATACCGTACCCTTTGGATACCAATGATGCTTCTAACTCACACGTCTTGTATATAATCGTATCTATTTGTAAATATTATATATATATATAACTTGAATATCTCGTTTATTAAATCGTATTTGTAAATATATATAACTTGAATATCTCGTTTATTAAATAAATCATGTTTCAAATAGCGTTTCACTTTCTCCTTTGTGTGTGTGTGTGTGTGTGTGTGTGTGTGTGTGTAGGTGAAAGTTCTAAGCTCCGCCCACTGCGTGAGTCATGCTACTATCTGGGAGTCCCTGCGTGGTCAGTCGACCGCAGTAAGCCCGAGAGATCAGACGTGTATTCAGATCAGACGTATATTGAAATGGCTACCTTTAATATTGCTTGCACAACGTTTATGAAATGGTATTCAGTAAAGTGTGAGGATGTGGTGGATACCGAAAAACTTCCTATTCCCCCCTCCTATGCCTCTTTTAAAACCACATTGGATTGTGCGAAGTTCCAAGATGTACAAATACTCTACGGATGTTCTGGTGAGACTGTTGAAGGCTTTCGTTGCACAGACGATGTGCTGAAGTATGCTGCAGGGCTAAACTTTATAAAGTCTCACATACACCGTGAAGTAAAAGAAACAACGCGTGCAGAAGAGAAGCAGCAGGTATGGATAATGAGCCTTGTGGATGGGTGGTGTGACAAGCGGTATTACGTCATGCTACACCATGTCGATTACTCATACCCTACGTCTGAAAATGTGAATCTCGTGATCATGGACAATCTTAGGTGTTTTTATCACTATATTAACGTATATCATGATGAGGTTCATGGTGAGGTTGTGGCTAGTGCCATGCGTGAGTTTTTAACAGATTTTAGAGACGAGTATCGTTTGATGGGTAGAAAGGAAAAATATGAGCATATGTTCCTCTCAAATAGTGCGCCGGAGTGTGGAGATGATTAGCGCCTAGTTCTTATCCAAAGTGCGTAGGCTGGTAGTGACGAAACGGAAAAACAAATATGTGCAACAATTCGAGTCGTACGAACATGCCCATTCACGTATCATCGAGTCAGCCGCCCGTCGAACCGTTCCTGCCTGTGCCTCACACGGCTCATAGTTATCTCAGAGCTTGAACCGAGTGGACGTGCGCTCCTCGAATACGATGGAACTTCCTTTGAGCAGCATTCTCAACGCCTCGTACGATGTGTCCGTGACGAAATCGTTGCGCGTGTTCAGACGTAAATCCGGTACCATTAGCTATGTACTGGAAACGGAATGTAGCCGACAAACAAACGGGTTTATTTAAGTATCGAGGAGATGAATAGAATCTTCGTGATAGTTGAGAAGTGGTGTGAAGATCGTTATAAAATACCTGCTAACGTAGGTACAAGAAGAGAGCAGATTAGTGACGCACCCTCATACGCCGTTGTATGTACGTTGTGTATAAATAACGATCGGCCGTGCATTGATATACGGCTGATGTGGAAGAATGCTTCTGATAATAACGCTCTTATTCCTACGCGAAACCGTTTCATCCTCGACAGAATGTTTGAAATCGTCGGATTCCGTAAACTGAAACCTATATTAGACGCGCGTGTTACGGATGTTTTATTTTGATACAGTACTTGAATACGCATACACTGCTCTGCTCGATGGGTTTACCGAGTGTAGGGCTGGTGAGAATGGTCTAGTGCTGGATGTTTATTTAAAAAGTTTAGACTCTTTGAAATACCATGAACTTTGGTACAAAGCAATTGATCGGTACAAGGCTGAGCTCACCTACACCGTTCACCCTGAAGAACTATTTCTTTATATAACGCGCAGTTGTCGTAACGATTTAGAAGATTATTTCAATTGCCGCTATGTTGAGTGAAGAGTTCACGATTGAAAAGCTCGAGTCGGTAGAAATAAACCCTCGATTGGAAAAGCGTTCTTATAAACTTGTGTTTAATAATGTAGCTAACGATGAACTCTTTGTGCGTGCTTTTGATTGTATTCTAGACGTGTTTAAAGATGACTTACCAACCGGTTGTAAAGTGGGAAAAAAATAGTACTGAACGATATGAAAGCCATTCATATCGAATACAGGTTTCCCTATACTTTAAGCGGTGAAATATTATTAAGCCGCATATACTGCGTAATGCAGAGCAATAATGATGTAATTGTAAACTCGATTAAGACCGAGTTTAGTATTTTGAAAAAAAAGTGAATTGTATATATATATTTTGCTTGCATTTCCCCGATTATACGCATATTTCTATTGATTTGTGTTTATATATATATATATATATATATTATATTATATATATTTTGCTTGATATTTCTCCTGTACTGTTATGTACATATTTCTATTGAAGTGTATATGAAATGTATATTTTATTTTATATATCACCATAATTGTGTGTGTGTGTGTGTATTTCTCCTGTACTGTTATGTACATATTTCTATTGAAGTGTATATGAATGTATATTTTATTTTATAATATATATCCATAATTGTGTGTATATATTTCTGTTATACGCATATTCCTCAAATGTATATTTATTTTCTATATATTTATAATAAAAAGAATGATGCAATGTTGTTTATTGTTATGCCTTCTACTACCGGTATTCTAATAATGTATACAACAGGTATCTGGCAATATTTAAGCCTTCTAAGCCAACTGGCTGATTAGGAGTCTATAATAGTGTATACAATGGTATCTGGCAACTCTGTCTTCGGAATACATGGAGCTATCTGGCAACTCATTTACAGCCAACTGGCTGATTAGGCGTATATAATAATAATAATGTATGCAATAATACTGCTAAAAAGAGGTATCTGACAACCATTTACAGCCAACTGGCTGATTAGGAGTCTATAATAATGTATACAATGGTATCGCGTTATCTGGCAACTCAAGCCATTTACGCCAACTGGCTGATTAGGAGCCTATAAAACAACGCCAGCCCGGCTGGAAGTCTTAATGTGCACTTGGCTCCTGCCAGGTGAACACCTCTCCTCCTTTCTCTCCTCCTCCTCCTCCTTTCTCTTGGGGGATAACGCCGCCTCCAAGTTTCCCCCCACCCCCCTTTGCAACAACCCCCTTTGCAACAACCCCCTCCCCCTTTGCAACATTACATAATAACCTGCAACATTCCTGCACTCTCCCCTTTTGCGGCTATACTACTGAGAGGTTCTTACCTAGATGCCAGAAAGAGCGAGAAGACAGAATTGAATAGGTTTTCACAATTTTGTCGGATGAAGGAATTTTTGGCGAGTCGAAAAACAGATTTTGCACGATTCCGGGCAGAAATATAAGCTAAGTGAGAGTCAAGAGTTGGATGGGGACCGTACCTTCTGAAAGATTCCTCCCTGATGCGGATAGGAATAGAACAAGTAAAGTTAAACCTAGGTTTTTTTGCATTAGTAGTAGGGAGAGAATACGGAATGTACGCCTCCATGCTCGAGAGAATCACCTCCGTGATGCGCTAAACACACTCGGAAGAACCCCAGCCACGGAAGCAGTAATCATTTCATGGGAAATCACAGAAGTACTCTCTAAGGCAGGGGTGCTCAAACCTGTGCACGCGAAGCCATTTCGGTGTGCCCGTGAGTAGTTCCCAGATAAGGTTTTAGAGACTGGTTAATAGAAAGAATATTGCAATTAAAACCAGATAATAATATTTTTTATGCCTTATGTATTTTTTATCATAATATTTTTTATGTGTGCTTGCCTGTGCTCCAGCATTTGGAAAAGTGCCCGCCTGCGAAAAAGTTTGAGCACCCCTGGCCTAAGGTCTCCCCAATTAACGGCGCCAAAGTGCTAAATGCGCCTCCTCTTGGGAGGATCCAAAGGCCGAATTGGAGCGATAGGACAGGAAACAGATATATGATTGTGGTTGGAAGAGCCCAACGGAGAAAAAAGTTTGTCAAAGTAAGAAGAAGGATGAGAGGCGAGAAATAAATCCAGAATTTGGGCCTATCTCCAAGGCGATTAGGGGATACGAGTAGGGTGCTGTAGATCATTCAGGAGAGAAAAGTTGTTAGCTAGTTCACTAGGGATGTTAGTGCAATGGGAGGAAAGCCAAAGGTGTAGTGAACATTGAAATCACCTAAAATGGAGATTTCACCAAAAAGAAAGTGGGATAGAATGTATTCCACTTTGGAAGTGAGGTAGTCAAAGAATTTTGGATAGTCAGTAGAATTAGGGAAAAGGTAAACAGCGCAGATGTATTTAGTTTGAGATTGGCATGTAAGCCGTAGTCACAGGGTATAAAATTCGGAGGACTTAAGTTCGAGAATTCGAGAACAAGTTAGGTCATTGCGTACATACACACAGCATCCACTTTTGGAGTGAAATTGATTATAGACAAAGTAATAGGGTACAGAAAAGGGGTTGCCATCAGTCGTCCCAAACACACGAGTTTCAGTGAGGAAGAGAAAGTGAGGTTTAGAGGAGGAGAGGTGGTGTTCAACAGATTGAAAATTTGAGGAAAGGCCACGAATGTTGAAGAAGTTTATAGACAGTGAATCAGGCAGAGGCCCAGAACATCTCGAATGGGAAGTAGCAGATCCAGCCTCGCTGCCCAAGTCTGCGTTCCCGGTATCGGCAGTAGGGGAGCCAGAAGTGGGGACATTTATGGTCCCCTCCTTAGGGGACCCCGAGGCTCTTGAAGTTGTTGCCATTTTTTTTTAATTTTGCAAAGATTATGTAGTGTGTAAGATGTATGTACGTATGTGTGTGTAGTGAAGAATAGAGACACTAGTGTGTGTGTTTGAGAGCATGCTGGACTACTCACAGTGTAGATGAGACACTGAGACACGGAAAAAGATCCGCTAAGGAAGACAGTGACAGGAGAAACGGGAGTTCCAGCACTACCTGTCTTCTGTCAAACGTTCCTCCACCCGGAGTACTTCCCTGTTCGATTAGTGTCTACAATCTCTTCCTCCATATATATATATATATATATATATATGTGTCAACCTGTGAAGGGTTCAGCGCGTTGATCTCTTTACTCGCGAAGGTCAGGCTGGTAGCCTCTCCTCTAACCCCGGCTTGGTGTTCTAGAGAGTTCTTTCCTGGGCTCTCCATTTCACATACCCAGGTACACTCTGCTCATCAGGGACTGTTCTGAGTTAGGTGTCTAGTCTTCTTTTAAATATGTCCACATGAACACTAGATGTATTTCCGATAGACTTTGATAACTGGTTAAATAGTCTTAGTCCTCAGTCAACAAAACTATTTTTCTTCAGAGTTGAGGATGTCCCTTGTCTAGCCTTTAGTTTGGGAACAATACACATTCTACGTTTCCTATTTTTCAGTGCTGTTTAGATAGTTATAGTTTTCAGTTTGGGGTTAGGTACTAGTTTGTCTATTATTTTCCCTGCTTTTATTGTTCTCTCTCTCTCTCTCTCTCTCGCTCTCTCTCTCTCTCTCTCTCTCTCCAGCGAATATATAGTAGATTTACTGCACTTAGTCTTTACCAGTAATTTAGTCCTTTGCAACCATTGATCATGGCTGTGAAATTTCTCTGATAATTTCTTCTAGCTTGTTAATTCCTCCTTTTTTATATGAGAAAGTCAAGACTGAGCAATATTCAAGTTTCGGTACGATCAACGTTTTCAACAAGGCAATCATTACTTTCTTGTCCCTTCTTTTAAATGTTCTCAGTATCTTTCCAGTAATTCGTTTTGCCTCGTTCATCGTTATCTTGATTTTGTGTCTCAAATTTGGCATCGTTGATCATTATACAGTAACTTCTAAATCTTTTGCTTTTGTGTTTCTTTGAATTTCCTGTCTATTTACGGTATTATATTCTGTTTGTTTTAGTTCCTCATTTTTGCCTATCTAAAAACTGAAAATTTTCGGTGTTATATTTCTTACTGTTCTGTTCTGACCATCTGTATATTCTGTTTGTGTTTGTTTGTAAGGCTTCTGCATCTACGTTTCTAATTTTTCTGTTGATTTTTGTATCATCCGCAAAGGATGTTACTGTACTGTTGTTGGTACTTTGTTGTCTATGTCTGTTAGCATAATAATGAATAGGAGTGGGACTAATACTGTTTCTTGTGGCACTAAGTTTCGTATTTCAGATTCTGATGATATACCTTGAATTTTAATTAACTTGCTGACTTTCTCTGAGGAAGTTATAAATCTGTTTTCCTACTTTAGCTGTTATTCCCACATGTTTCATTATATATACAGTATATACTATATATGATGCAAACCCACAAAGAAAGAAAAAAAAATATTCCGAGGCCTTTCGTGTATTCAACAATATACCTCGAAAAGCCTTGGAATAATTTTTTATTTTCTTATGGGTTTGTATAGTCCATTCTTTTGACGTGATTAAGTGTGAAATTCATCTCATATATATATATATATATATATATATATATATATATATATATATATATACTGTATATATATATATATATATATATATATACATTCAACTGCAAAGAACACGCAGTATAAATAACGTAAAGAACGACGCTTGTATAGGAGATATTCCGCGCAAGACGAGAAAGAAAGAACGGAACAAATGAAAAAATGAGGTAACCACCTGGGAATCGAACCCGGGATCTTCCGATTGCCGGTCAGACGCGATACCATTACACCATGGACCTCACTCTTCCAAACGCCGTAATACTTCTACATACTCGCAGAAACCAATGCCCAAGGGGGCACCTCCCGCATGCCGTAACATTATATACATTCAACTGCAAAGAACACGCAGTATAAATAACGTAAAGAACGACGCTTGTATAGGAGATATTCCGCGCAAGACGAGAAAGAAAGAACGGAACAAATGAAAAAATGAGGTAACCACCTGGGAATCGAACCCGGGATCTTCCGATTGCCGGTCAGACGCGATACCATTACACCATGGACCTCACTCTTCCAAACGCCGTAATACTTCTACATACTCGCAGAAACCAATGCCCCAAGGGGGCACCTCCCGCATGCCGTAACATTATATACATTCAACTGCAAAGAACACGCAGTATAAATAACGTAAAGAACGACGCTTGTATAGGAGATATTCCGCGCAAGACGAGAAAGAAAGAACGGAACAAATGAAAAAATGAGGTAACCACCTGGGAATCGAACCCGGGATCTTCGATTGCCGGTCAGACGCGATACCATTACACCATGGACCTCACTCTTCCAAACGCTGTAATACTTCTACATACTCGCAGAAACTAATGCCCCAAGGGGGCACCTCCCGCATGCCGTAACATTATATACATTCAACTGCAAAGAACACGCAGTATAAATAACGTAAAGAACGACGCTTGTATAGGAGATATTCCGCGCAAGACGAGAAAGAAAGAACGGAACAAATTAAAAAATGAGGTAACCACCTGGGAATCGAACCCGGGATCTTCCGATTGCCGGTCAGACGCGATACCATTACACCATGGACCTCACTCTTCCAAACGCCGTAATACTTCTACATACTCGCAGAAACCAATGCCCCAAGGGGGCACCTCCCGCATGCCGTAACATTATATACATTCAACTGCAAAGAACACGCAGTATAAATAACGTAAAGAACGACGCTTGTATAGGAGATATTCCGCGCAAGACGAGAAAGAAAGAACGTGTTCTTTGCAGTTGAATGTATATAATGTTACGGCATGCGGGAGGTGCCCCCTTGGGGCATTGGTTTCTGCGAGTATGTAGAAGTATTACGGCGTTTGGAAGAGTGAGGTCCATGGTGTAATGGTATCGCGTCTGACCGGCAATCGGAAGATCCCGGGTTCGATTCCCAGGTGGTTACCTCATTTTTTCATTTGTTCCGTTCTTTCTTTCTCGTCTTGCGCGGAATATCTCCTATACAAGCGTCGTTCTTTACGTTATTTATACTGCGTGTTCTTTGCAGTTGAATATATATAATGTTACGGCATGCGGGAGGTGCCCCCTTGGGGCATTGGTTTCTGCGAGTATGTAGAAGTATTACGGCGTTTGGAAGAGTGAGGTCCATGGTGTAATGGTATCGCGTCTGACCGGCAATCGGAAGATCCCGGGTTCGATTCCCAGGTGGTTACCTCATTTTTTCATTTGTTCCGTTCTTTCTTTCTCGTCTTGCGCGGAATATCTCCTATACAAGCGTCGTTCTTTACGTTATTTATACTGCGTGTTCTTTGCAGTTGAATGTATATAATGTTACGGCATGCGGGAGGTGCCCCCTTGGGGCATTGGTTTCTGCGAGTATGTAGAAGTATTACGGCGTTTGGAAGAGTGAGGTCCATGGTGTAATGGTATCGCGTCTGACCGGCAATCGGAAGATCCCGGGTTCGATTCCCAGGTGGTTACCTCATTTTTTCATTTGTTCCGTTCTTTCTTTCTCGTCTTGCGCGGAATATCTCCTATACAAGCGTCGTTCTTTACGATATATATATATATATATAATATATATAACCTTCGTTTTGCTTCTGCCTGAATTGTTCATTCTGACGAAGGTCAAGCTTGTCACTCCACCGGCTTAGACCTAGAGTTTAACGTGGAATCCAAACCACGCCCCACCAGCAGCCCAGCGTCTTGACCACTAGGCTACCCAAGGTACCCATTTACCTACCAACCAAACAGCTGGGTTTTGCTGCTCGCCGCCTGCCGTCACCGGGTCTCGATCACGGGCCGATGGATTCTTAGTCAGCGACGCTAACAACTACACCACCGAGGTGGTGGAAAAAGAACCACATTTCAGATTTTTAACCTAAACTCCAAATCTATAAATTGGGAAGAAATCCGATCCCACAAAGCCCAAGTAGAGTGGAAAACAGTTTTAAAGGATAAAACAACCGAAGAAATGGTAACACCCTTGGAAGAAAAGACACTGGAAATTTTAGAAAATATATTTCGAAAATACAGCCAAAAGGATAGAGGAATTTTCTCGAGAGGCAAAAGCGAACAATATTCCACAAAAGAAAGAGAGTAGCTGCAAAGTTAATTAACTGCACAGACAACAATACAGGAAAGTAATACAAGAAAACCTGGAGAGTATCGATAGCGAAATACAACCCCTAATTAAGGGCCATACAAATAAAGAAGAGGAAAATGCTGTAGAAGTAATGAAGAAAAACTTGAAATACTTCTATAGCTATGCGAAAAAGAAAACAAGAACGCGCGCCACTATCGGACTCTTAAGGAAAGGAAATAATCAACTAACCGACGATTTAAAAGAAATATCTGAAATACTGAAAGCCCGGTACGAATCAGTTTTCAGTAGCCCAAAAAGTAACAAAGTGTTATTTGACAGAACTGCATTCTTTGAAGAGAAATTACAAGAGTGTATAACAAATTTTGATTTTACCCTCGAAGATATAGCGCGAGATATAGGACAAATTAAATGATATTCAGCTGCAGTTCCGGACAAATGGAACGCCTTACTGATTAAATACTGTAAAAATGAAATATCTACACCCAGTGGTTAATTTGTGCCGAAACGCACCGGAAATGCGTTCCGGCACTTATATTTGGCCTGCCATTTCTTTTTGTATAAAGTATTTCTTGCACTGATTGCCTCACTGAAAATATTTACCCTCTAATAGTCGGAGAGTGAGCACGCTGAACAAGCACGGCAAAACGCCTCTCTTATAGTCGGAGGCCTAGGTATACATAATAACATCATTTAATAAATAACCGTAGAGAGAATTATTTTTTCATTATTCAGAATTATTCATTATTAGCAGAATGTGAGAGGGGGTTCAGTCAGATGAACTTAATATTAACTCCACAGAGAAATTGCATGGCAATCCCAACATTATCATCACTTTTATTCTGTAAGATTGTTGGACCCCCTCTGCAAAAATTTGAACCTACCAGGTACGTGCAGGAATGGTTAGCACATGCCATCATACAGCAGATGACAGAAACAGTAAAGTTGGTCAGCCACAAAAGTTCTCCAAGGAGTTTGAGCCTGTATGGGCTCTCTTAAGCACAAAAATGTTTTCAAAATAATATACAGTATTTCCAGTTGTCTGAAGTGTGCGACATTGTATGTTTTCTCATACATTTTCTCTTACCAATATTACTGGTATTATGGTTTACATTCATAACTGTGGGCCTTTATGTTTTTTAACAATATTAAGGACAAATTACAGCCTATTTTGTTTAATGAAAGTAGTGACTAAGTCAAATATGTACTTTTCACAAGTGAAAAATTTTCGACGTATTTAGTAACAATAAGAAGTTGTAACCGTGATAGTCTCGTTATTTGCTGTACTTTGCTTACTACTATGCAATGTTTAGTGTGAAAAAAATTCTGTAATGTGTAGTGTTCTTGCATGAATGGATATATTTACAGATCTATAGGTACTTCCATGTATATCATTTTAACCACTTTCCTAGGCATTCTGTATATGTCTGACATACTGAGTAAACACATTGATCAGAGCATACTTTGTTAAACTGAAATATTTCTAGAATTGTGGATATTATGAAACTGGAAATGTGCGATTCAATATTGATTCTATCATTTTCTATAAAAAGTACTGTTATTCTTTTGTTCTTAAGGTTTTTAAATTGTGAAATTAATCATAAAGAGGAATGTGAAGTGAATACCTAAAATAAATATATTTCACACGTACTAAGTGTATGAAAACATTGGATGAGGCCTGTTAAATGAAACAATGCCATGAAATTGCATCTCACAAGCACCCTGATAGAAAATTTCCTTCGGGGAGACCACCCAAACACTCCCAGCAGGAGGGGGATACTACCTCCTGCAACTTCCCGCGCTTCATGCACCGTGCATGCGTGCTGCGCGGGCTCGGTCGGCTGCTTCACAACCTCTGCTTCCGGCTCACTAGCGTTCCACCACTTCTTTTTTTACACGTTAAGCACTGTCTACACCCCTGTACTGGGTATGGGTAATAACCCTGAAAACGGGGTAAATACCGAGCATCCTGAAAAGAGCGAACGTTGTCCCTATATATAAAGGAAGGGATAGATCTCAAGCAAAGAACTATAGATCAGTGTCACTAACGTCCCATCTCATCAAAATACTAGGGGCACTCAATATATTTTGCCCCACCCTTTTTTCTTAGCTAAATAATAGGCCATGGGGCTGAAATGTCGTTGGGGCCGTCAGTTTGAACTTTCTGCGCTGCACATAACCGGATTCTTCCAGTTCGAAGCTCCCCTCCTTGTATAAAACCGCTTTTAAACGCCCTTGTATAAAACTGATGGTTAACGCAGTTTCGAAAATGGCGTCTGACAGTGATGTGCGTCGTAAACAGAGAGCTGTTATAGAGTTCTTAACCGCAGAGAAGGAAACAGTTGGAAATATTCACAAACGTCTACGGAGACGCTGTTGTTGATCGAAGCACAGCTGGACACTGGTCTAAACGTGTGAGATCATCGGAGAGAAGGAGAGCCAGCTTCGATGATGAGCCACGCAGCGATCGCCCGGCATCGGCTGTGACATCTCACACTGTGCAACGTGCTAACAGCATCATTCAGTCAAGTCGGCGCGTCACATACAAGGCGCTATCACTGGAGTTAGGAATTAGTGAAGGAAGTGTGAATACGATAATTCAGCAACTGGGATACTCAAAAAGTGTGTTCACTGTTTGTTCCTTACGAACTGACTGAAGATCACAAAGCTCAAAGAAATGAAATTGCTTCTGTGTCGTTGGTTCGATACGAGACAGAAGGGGATGACTTCCTTTCACGAATTGTGACTGGGGATGAAACTTGAGTACACCACTTTGAACTTGAAACAAAACGCCAATCCATGGAGTGGCATCACGCAGACTCCCCACGCAAGAAAAAGATCAAAATGGCTCCTTCTGCAGGAAAGGTTATGCCACCATCTTATGGGACATGAAATGGGTGATTCTGATGGACGTTATGAAGAAAGGACAAACAATCAACTCAGAGGCATATATTGCTACCCTACAGAGACTCCAGACACATATAAAACGAGTTCGACCGGAGAGAAAACTGGAAGACGACCTTCTTTTGCACGATAACGCAAGACCACACAACATTTTGGAAACAAGAGAGGCCATCACAAAAATGCGCTTGACTGTGTTACCCCACCCTCCATACAGCCCGGATCTGGCACCTTCAGACTTCCATTTGTTTGGGCCAATGAAGGATGCTATTCGTGGAAGAAAGTTTCAGAGTGACAATGAGGTTGTTGAGGAGGTTAAGAGGTGGCTCCAGTAGAACCCCGCGGACTTTTACCAGCAAGGAATAAAGGCCATTATTTCGAGGTGGAGAAAAGCCGTAGAAAAGGATGGAGACTATGTGGAAAAATAAAAACTTGTAAAAAAGGTCTGTATCTACTTATGTACAAAATTTCTGGAACTTACAAGGAAACTTGAAAAGAAAGAAAAAAGGTGGGGCAAAATATATTGAGTGGCCGTCGTATTTGAAAGAATAGTTAGAGAGAAAATCTATGACTTCTTGGAGACGCTGGAAAGATTCAGTGGGAACCAGCACGGATTCCGATCAGGTAAATCATGCCTATCACCACTAACAGAGTACTATAACAATGTCATAGACGCCCTTGAAAGCAAAGAAAACTGCGATGTCATATACACGGATTTTGCTAAAGCGCTCTATAAATGTGATCATGGTATAATAGCACATAAAATGAAATATATGGGAATAACAGGCAAAGTGGGAAAATGGATCTACAGTTTCCTCAGAGAATGTCAGCAGGTCGTAAAAATCCAGGGTATGTCATCGTCAGAATCGCAAGCACGCAGCTTAGTATCATAAGGAACAGTATTATCCCCACTCCTATTCATTATCATACAAACAGACATAGACAGTGAAGTAACCAACAACAGTATAGTAACATACAAAAATCAGCAGAAAAATCAGTGATGCTAAAGAGGGGGAGTCCCTACAGAGGGACACGAACAGAATATACAAATGGTCGGAAGGCAACAACATGAAATTTACCACCGAAATATTTCAGCTCTTCAGATATGGAAGAAATGAGAAGATAAAACTGACGGCATATTATGCCCCAAATAAACAAGGAATTCAGAGAACAACAAAGCAATAGATTTAGGGGTTAAATGACTAACAATGCAAAACTTGAGACATAAAATCAGATATCAATAAAAAAAAGCCAAAAGAGTCGCGGGACAGGTACTGAGAACCTTTCAAAGAAGGGACGAGAGAGTAATGATTCCCCTGCTGAAAACACTGATCATGCCAAAACTTGAATACTGCTCAGTCTTGACGTCCCCATACAAGAAGGAAGAAATTAGAAAACTAGAAGATATTCAGAGACATTTTACAGCCAAGATTGATGGGTGCAAAGAACTCGACTACTGGGAAAGACTTCGTAAATTAAATCTGTATTCTCTGGAAAGAAGGAGAGAGAGATACACCATAATTTACAAGTGGAAATAATGAAAAAACTGGTACCTAATTTCAAGCTGAACCCAGTAACCACCCAAGCAACAGTAGAAAATAGGAAAGGTAGAATGTGTACTGTTCCCAAACTGAAAGCCAGACAAGGGACACCCTCAACTCTAAAGGAAAATAGCTTGGGTGTCAGGAGGCCAAGACTATTCAACCAACTTCCGAAAGAGATCAGGAATATTAATGGTGTCAATGTAGAATCCTTCAAAAGAAGACTAGCCACCTAGCTCAGGAGAGTACCAGATGAGACGGGTGTGCCTGGCTATGTGCGATGGAGACTCGCAAGAAAGCAGCTCGCAACTTCACCAAGCCAGGCCTAGTGGTGGGGGCCACCAGCTTGACCTTCATGTGAAGCGAGATCAACGCACGGAATTGCTTCGAGGTTATGAGGTGTGTATATATATATATATATATATATATATATATATATATATATATATATATATATATTGGGAATGAACTCAGAATGGTTCCCTGAGTTTTTTATGATACACACAGACCGTGCATGGAACAAGGAACTCTTCTGGGATAATTAAATCCACTATAGTCCGAATAAGTAATGGTAAATGACAAATACCATAGTTTTTCTTTTTCATGATGCAAGCCCAACGTGGGCAACGGGTCTCTCGCAATGAGGTCCCATAAATATAGCTTCGCTCACCAGCTATCTGCAAAGCAGACAGGATCCAGCTTTGGGACATGGATCTAGGGTTTAAAGCAGCCTAGCCCAACTACATTTAGAACCTCAATATAAGTAAAAGACTCGTTGCATTCACGTCGGATTGAATAAATAAATCAAAGAAAAAGGGGTAACTATTATATTTTTAGCCAAAACCAAAACTTAAACCTCAACTGGCAGAATTGAGCGTCCACTTTTCAAGGCACATAACATGTCCGTTTCATGATGGGAATGAACTGAGAATGGTTCCCTGAGTTTTTTATGATCACACAGACCGTGCATGGAACAAGGAACTCTTCTGGGATAATTAAATCCACTATAGTCCGAATAAGTAATGGTAAATGACAAATACCATAGTTTTTCTTTTTCATGATGCAAGCCCAACGTGGCCAACGGGTCTCTCGCAAAGAGGTCCCATAAATATAGCATCCCTCACCAGCTATCTGCAAAGCTGGATCCTGTCTGCTTTGCAGATAGCTGGTGAGGGAAGCTATATTTATGGGACCTCTTTGCGAGAGACCCGTTGCCCACGTTGGGCTTGCATCATGAAAAGAAAACTATGGTATTTGTCATTTACCATTACTTATTCGGACTATAGTGGATTTAATTATCCCAGAAGAGTTCCTTGTTCCATGCACGGTCTGTGTGTATCATATATATATATATATATATATATTATATATATATATATATATATATATATATATATATATATATAAACAGCAGAGAAAATCATTGGCTGAAATTATAGCTCATATACAGAATGGATTGAGATCCTTCCATAAAAAAAATGTAAATTTATGACACGAAATAGGAAAAATTTGTAATGATTCATTATTCATATCGATTTATTTTAATATTAAATATTATGATTTTAGCAAACATACGATTTTCCTCGAGAAAAATATCGTTATAATATAACTAATAAAACAGTTTAGTGATTGACTTCAGTTTTGATATATTGTCTACTTTCAGCCATGTTAAACAGCGGAAACGAATTTGCAGAATTTTATTTATTTATTTATTTATTTTTTAGTTTCGGTAAATTTATTTTCGCAACTGTAGATTCTTACATCTTTTGAGACTGAAACACCACACACACACACACACACACACACACACACACACACACACATACACCTCCTGAAAATGGGTAACTGTAGTACAAAGCCTGGCACTAATAAAATGAACACTTCAAAAATAAATATAATTTTAGTTTTAACTTGCATGTGCCTCAAGAAGTTGTGATAAGTAATTAAACACATGCAGTCAATTTCTTCAAGCAGGCTTCTACACATTGTGGCATCGATGTCATGAGTTTTTGGATGACGTTCTAGTCAAAATTTTGTCAAAGTCCGGTCAGTACGAGTATTTTCTTAGCTTTAATTTGGATGTGAGAAGAGGTCTTGTTTTTTGCAAATGACGATCAAGATACTCCCAAGCATGCTCAATAAGATTCTTATCTTGGCTCCTCAGAGCCCAAAGGAGAACTTTTAGCCATTTTTGTATCTTCCACTAAGTAGTGTGTTGTAATGTATGACAGGTTGCACGGTCCTTTTGAAACATACAGTATGTGTTGAACTGGATGAAGATAATTCTCAAGGATGGATAGCATTTTCTCAAATTCAGACGTCCTTCGACGCCATAATTTTTATGTACTCATTTTATTCCTGCAAGACTCTGTACTTTAGTAATGTCAAAGTACCAGCACATTTCGCCGAGGCATTTTCAATACATATTTCATATCGGTGATTGACCAAAACAATGCTGGCTGAGCAATATTTTTGTTTAGTAAAGCAGAGGGCCTATAGGTTTTCAGTCTCGGACCAGTGGTTGGTTGTTATAGATTATGGCAACTTAGCAAAGGTTCTTTTAAATTAAGAAGTCCCTATAGAAAAACATTCAAAAGAATATAAAAAGTATGAAAACACCTGATCTTCAACTGATGATAACTATTAGTTTATTCCCAAACGTCTTTTTTAGGGTAATTTTAACTAGGACCTAAATTTATATAAATGGATAGTGGTCTTAGATCTTATTATATATTTCCAGAATAGCAACATAACCAAAAATTTCAAAATTAATAGACAAAAACAAAACAAAACAAAACAATTAGCTTTGTGAAGAAAGACTATTTACTGCTGTTCTTCCGATATTAAAAGTGATATCGGACTGTTTAATTCACCCTTTTAATGTGTCTACTTTTACAACAGCTATTGTCCTCACTTGTTTTGGGGTTTAATTAAAAGTTTTCGATTCACTGCATAAAATATGTCTCTTGCTCTAACTTTAATCTCAAGAAAACTTTAATTCCCACCACGCATATATATATATATATATATATATATATATATATATATATATATATATATATATACGAACTTTCAATTTATACAGAATACAGTTTGAGTGAATAGAGTTTGTTGTAGCAGCGTTTGCTCGTTGAGAAACAATTTTCGTCAACATAAGTGAACGTTAACCTTTCAAAGGAAAACGGAGAAGGGTCAATTTGAATGCCAATTATATTATTCTCGCGTCCTTAGAATTTAAATAAATTTATTTGATTACAATTTCGAGGAAATGTTTTAACATATATATATATATAATATATATATATATATATATATATATAATTAGTGATGGATCGAGTGGTCGGTTTTTCACAACCGCAACCTGTTTGCGGTTGTCGAATTTTTTCCAACCGCGGTTGCGGTTGCGGTTATCATATACTAGGAAAAATGCGTAATTATTAACTGGATTTAGCCACTATAGTGCGATTTAGCCACACTTGGTACATAATATATACTAAATAGTATTTATTTAGTAAATACCTTATGTTGAACACAAGTTTGCAATACACCGCTACCGCTATTTGTGTGTTGCAAAACTTGTGTTCAACATAAGGTATTTACTAAATAAATACTATTTAAATGAAGTATATTCTAAACTTATATAGCTATTATGAAAGAATAGGTCAAATTATTAACCCGAGAGGTCCGTCGAGCAGGAATAAGCTTTATTGACTATTGTACTAAAGGCGATTTTACTGTAGTTTGAAGAAAATTAAATAAATAAATGTTACTTCATGGAGCTCACAGAGTAATAACTTAGAGCGCAGTTTAAACCAATTTACTACGGCAGCCGTATGACGTCACGTTTAAGCACGCATAAGGAGACCCATCATTTTCTTTTAAAAAAAAATATTTCTAATTAACCTAAAATTAAAATTAACTAAGCTTTTACAACCGCAACCGCACTTATGGAACGGCGGGTTGCGGTTACGGTTGCGTTGTGAATTTTGTGCGGTTGTAGTGCGGTTGCGGTTGCGGTTATTCGATCCCATCACTAATATATATATATATATATATATATATATAATATATATATATATAATATATTGTTAAAAAATATATATATATTGTATTCTGTATTTATCATTCTTGTAAAACAATGTTTTTCATTTTTGCTCAGTATACAGTATAATTTATACTGTATATACACTGTATATATTGTAAAAATTACTTTAAAAAAGTTTATTAAATTACATCCCAATTTGCTTTTTTTCTGCAGTAATTGGATTACAGTTACTTCTCTTAAGTAACTGAATTATTTCCCATTACTTATTTAAAAGTTTGAAACTAAAGGTGAATTATATGGAGGGGCAAGAAGCATTCAGTTCTTTGAATAAAAGCATACGTTATACATTACACCCAACGCTTTGTAAAAGCAAAATTAACAGCCAGGAAGCTAATTTTTCTCACGATGTCGGGGTAAGTGTGCCCTATGGGTGGGTCACCTTCAGCCCGAGCATTAACAGGGTAAGCGGCCAATTCAACCAACCTAGGAGCCAGCAAGAGGAAACGAAATAGAACCTTACCTCTCAGAGACCATCCCCATAACCTCTGATGAGCTACCGGTTCACTGTTACACGTAGCTCATTGGTTCCCAAACTATGAGTAAATTACCCGTTAAGGTAATTTGGCTTTTCCAGTGGGGTAATTTGGTATTCTGCAAGTACTTCTAAAGTACAGAAAGTGGATAAATAAACGATATGGCAACACTGAGACTGGCTTTACGTTGGGTACAGGTAGGGTCGGGGTCATTATGAAGGTATCCATGTGAAAATGGGGTAATGACTCAAAAAGTTTGGGAACCGTCGTAGATGAAACGGTGAAACTGCCAACTTTATGATCAGGCTATAAAGAAAAAGGTGGGCCCACTTTTTCATATAAATTTATGATAAACATAAATATGATGGAATAATATAAGAAAATAATTTTAGAAAAGTAATTGATTGTAAATTACAATCACCTTGAAAGCGTAATTAAATTACAAGTACAATTACTATATTTTGAAAGTACCGTAATTGAAATTAGTAATTAATTATCATTAATTTCATTAATTGCAATTAGTTAATTTATTTTTTCATAATCAAAGTAAAACTTTTCCTCGAGATTTGTTTACGGAAGGATAATATGTTTTACGTACGAGAAAGTTTTTTTTATTAGTTAAGAACAAAATATTCTGAAGTTATAAACTTGAGTTAAAAAAACACTTCGTAGAAGTTCAGTTTTCTATTTTTAATGTGAAAACATCACTTTCTAAATTTAAAAAAATAAAATAAAATTACTTTCATTACGCATTATATATAAATGCAATGCTGCAAAAAATCTAAAACTAAATGATAATTGTTTAAAGTAATTTATGAATGATACAATGAAGGGAGTCTGCACCTTTCAGTCAAGTCTAAACCACTGCGACAAGAAGGAAGAGACCAAATTGTAATTTTTTGGAAGTTATACGAGTATATATCTATATATATATATATATATATATATATATATAATATATATATATATATATATACAGGGTGCCCCATAAGTCCGGCATCATAGGAGAAATTCATATTTTTCTATTTCTACAAACCATAATTCATATTTTTCTCTTTCTACAGGCCATAATGTCTGTGAGCAAGGAAGAACGAATCCAGATAATTCTACTCATAGGAAATCGGAGTCAAAGAGAGACCGCTGCTGAATTTAACAGTGCATCCAAACCGCGAGCCAATAACACAGAGTTGTGTTAGCAGACTTGTTGCAAAGTTTAAGGAAACAGGATCCATAGAAGATAAACCACGCAGTAGACCTTCAAGGAGGTCCACTGACGATGATACAGCGACTGCTATCCTGGAACGAAGAAGGAAATTTCCCAACATGGTTCCAGCAAGACGGCGCTCCTGCACATTACAGCACCCAAGTAAGGGAATACCTGTACCAACAATTCCCTGGTCATTGGATAGGACGTCGAGGGCCTGTGAAATGGCCAGCTAGAAGCCCGGATCTCACGCCACTAGATTTTTATCTCTGGGGCCACTTGAAAGCGCTGGTATAAGCAGAGAAAATTAGGAGTCTTGAACATTTGCGGCAGCGCATTATTGGGGCATGTAACACCATTACTCCTGACATCATTCACCGTGTGCTTGCTGACTGGGTATCACGTCTGAATTTGTGTATTGAAAATAATGGTGGACATACTGAGCACGTTCTGTAAATAAAAGCTTTTGTTTTGCCTTTTTTTATTATTTTTCCTATGATGCCGGACTTATGGGACACCCTGTATATATATATATATATATATATATATATATATATACAAGGCTATTCAAAATGATTCACCTGATTTCAAATGAGAATATTTTTTAATGTTACAATACAGTGATTTGTGATACATCAACCAAAAGAAAAACTGTCCAAATTTTGTCTCTCACCTCATAAATGCTCTATGTGACTTCCCCTAGTTACACGAGCAACGTCGACACGATAGTCGAATTCCTCCCATACTCGCTCCAGCATGTCCGTTGTCACTGACTCTACGGCAGTAACAATGCGAGTTCGGAGCTCATCCAAAGATGTGGGCAACGGTGGCACGTACACAGTATCCTTAACGTACCCCCAAAGGAAGAAGTCGCACGGTGACTACCGATTTACAGCTCGAAAACTGTGACTACCGATTTACAGCTCGAAAACTGCAACACACAAAACGCCTTCTGCTGTGCGGACGCCATTTTCACACTGACTGTTTGTTGCTAGGCTAGGCCACGGCGTGACTTTGGAGCCCTCTCGCGGTGATCTTGTAAAATTCGGAGATTTCCTCTTTCATGTGGTGTATGCCCAGTTGATGCACGGTTGATAGGTACGGAAGTATTCTCAGTTGAAATCGGATGAATCATTTTGAATAGCTCTGTATATATATATATATATATATCGGTTCTCCACGTGGATGAAATAAGTGTTCAGTGAAATTCCTTCCTTCCTCTCTGTGGGAAAAGAAGTTTTCCACAGTCCAACGTGGCTTAGGGAACCCCAGCCATAAAAAAATTTCAAGTCTCCATTCTTCCTTTGGTCTTCAACTACCGTACAGACACTACTGTACTCCTTCGTTCAATACAATGTTCGTTAATCGCCCTCACGCGTTATCAGCTTAAATTTGAACCAACTTTAACCAGGTAATTTGCAACGTACAAACCTCGATTGAATTATTTATTATGTTATTGCATTATTGGTGAATATTTTAGCTGACTGTTGTAATAATATAATTAACCCTTTACCGCATGAATTTTTTGTTGGGTTAAGTTAGGAATGCGTCTATTTGACAGGTTTCAAATTCGTCCGTTTATGCAGTAAAGGGTTAAATACGGAAAGGGAAAAGCAACGGAGAGACAGTTCTAAATACAAATAGTAATATATATATATATATATATATATAAAACGCTGAAGTAGATCGAACGGAATAAGGTCAAACTGAAATTATCTACAATCAATCAGACTGGAATTAAATTGATCGTTTATTATTATTATTATTATATTATTATTATTAGTAGTAGTAGTAGTAGTATCGCTATTATACATTTTATTAAGGGAAGGTCAGACTGGTTTGCAATTAGATCAAACTATAGTATTTAATTTTCGGTTAGGTGACTGTTATATTAGATTAAGTTAATTTAGGGTAGGTTAGGTGAGGTTAGATTAAGTTAGGTGAAGTTAGGTGAGGTTAGATTAGGTCAGCTTAGCTTAGATTACAATAACTTAAGTTAGATTTGGTTGGAAAGAAGGTCGAACTGCAACCACATTTAATTGGACTGGAATAAAGTCGAACAGAAATTAAATAAAGTGGAAATCTGTTAAATTCGACTTAAATTCCCGTTCGACCTAATTCATGTAAATCGATATATACACACTGTTGTGCAAAAGTCTTAGGCAGCCTTGCGCTTGATCATGCAGATATAGATTCAGTAAAGTAATTTTACCGATTATAAACCATTTTTTATCGAAATAAGATTTGAAGTTTCCTGGAATTCTGCAGCAAGACAAGTGGTCTAATCCTCTTATATTCGGCATCCGATTATGATAGCTTTGATGGTCTTCAGGTCTGTTTTCATCATCAGTGGTGCCAGTTTCATTAAATTTCTTGATTAGGTTCTGGACACCTGTTAAAGAGACCTTCATTTTTCACTAATTTCCCTTTGATTGAAGCCGTCTTTGTTGGTTGGTACATTGTTTAGAAAAAAGTTGTGAAAATCAAACAATCCAAGATATAAATCAAACAATCCAAGATATAAATACTTGGGTGTTTACCGTCTATTTCTGTATACTTCAATGTCCTGAAACTTTCTTTACAAAAGATAAATCAGTTCAAAAAGTTAGATGGGCCAGGTGTACCAGCTTACCCTTCCTTCAGGCAGGTTGGTACACAGCAAAGGTGAGTTAGTACATGCCAAGAATTATACTTATTTTAATAAAAAAATAAAGTGCATTTGTTATATGTAAGGTATATAATAAAATAATCTCACTGTATGAACATTTATTTCAGCTTTCATTTCAAATAAATGTAAAAAATGTTACTGACATTAATAACTTCAACAAATCTAAAATAAAATAAGAAAATGTGATTTTACGACTCGAAGCCCAAATAGTTCACATATTTTGGACTATCAAATATCTCATCACTGTTACAGTTTTGATACACGTATGATCCGTTCCCAGTCGGGTTGTACACTGTACCAATTTGCTCCCCCAAAGCCATGTACCAACCATCCCCAAACGGCTCCATAGGTTTGGAGGTTCACATCATCATAAGTATTTATCCTATAAAGAGGCTATCACGGTTATATTATGGTTCAACAAATACTTCTCAACTCACTCTGTCACTCTATTACCAAAATTCACTACTGAAGAATATATAACAAAATCAAAGAAGAAAAAAAGAAAAATTTATACGTCAAAAAAACAATAATTTGCTTACCGGCTAAAGATGCGCTCTGCCCATGCACTATCACGTTTTGTGTGAAACTTGAAGGCATACAGATCTACATTTATGATTTCATTGCAGTCAGGTGGCTTCTAAGTGACTTTAGAAAAACTAACCATACCAACCAACCCCTGTTCCATCCAACGCCCGTCTCCCCTATGCTTTGCTTCGTCAGAAATAGTGCACTTTGGAAGCATATCTCATAATTAGAAGAAAAAGCATGACGCTCATCAGCAATAAAATAAAATACAATAAAATAATGTCTTTTATCATCCCCAGAAGGTTTGCTTTCGTATATTTCAAAAGAATATTGATGAATTTTAGAAAACTACCCGATTTGTATTGATTTGTATTGTATTGTGTCTTTCAGTGACACGCATAATTTGGGTCTTATTTCAACAAATAATGGTTTATAACCGGTAAAATTACTTTACTCAATCCAAATTGTTGTTATCTGACGCTAATATTTGTGGTCGTCTACCCTTCTTCGTAAAGGCAAAGGTCATGTGACAGAAGATACCTAGAGCTTTACTTGGGACTCGAACCGCAGGTTGCTACATGAGAAAGATCACCCACCCAAGTATACTTAACAAACCTAATGTCCTTTAATCTCGGTGATATATCACTGAGACTGGAATTTTCATGAAGATGGTTATTATTCTTTCATTAAGCAAGAGCCCTCAGTTAATGACAATATTTTCATCAAGCTGTGATACTTGATGAAATACTTTTCATCAAGCATCAACATTAATTTTTTTCGAATTGGGTGCCGCTATCTAATTGGAGAAAATGTTAATTGCATCCCCTTTCACTTTACCTTAATTAACTAAGTGTAATTACATGCAAGTTAATTTTTATATGTTTGTCCAGAACAGGGGTGGGGAACCTGCGGCCTTTTGGGGTACTAGTTGCGGCCTTCTGCATATTTGACATTCAGAATTCATACCGTACGATAATGGACAGCAACTGATACCCCTTTAGGGCTTTAGGCTATTTCATTAGATCATGGTTTCAGCTTCACTGCTTCTTACACATACAAGCCTTCTTTATGGCTTGAACAATAGGAAATATGGCAACGCTGCCAGTTGAAACTGGCAGAGTTGCCTTACGGCTTATGCCTTTACCTATCAATGATCAACTCGACTGGCTGACTGGATGACAGTTACTGACGATTCTCCGATAGTGACACGCACGCTTGTTTCCTTTAAAACTGTAAATCTTTGATCAATTCGTGTACCATTTTTATTTAAAAATCTTCTGGTACCCCAATCATGTCAAAAACTGTGAAAAGAAAATTAAAGGAAGAGAACAGAGTTTTCCATGAAGAATGGGAATTGCAGTATTTCATAGTTGCTGAGAAAGATAAAATGATGTGTTTGCTCTGCAACGTCATAATTGCAACAGTGAAAAAACACAATGCATATCAGCATTATATGCAACTCATAAGAACCACAAGTATGCTATATTGGAAAAAGAACCCCGAAAGTCTGCACTTACGAAGATGAAACTTCAAAAGCAGCAACAACAGCAAGTATTTAAAACGATGTCAGGCCTAGGGACTGAAATCACTGAAGCAACTTATAAAGTAGCACATATACTTGGAAAAAGAGTAAGCCATATAGTGATGTGAAAATCATAAAAGAATGCATTGTTGAAGTTGTAGCCTCTTTAGATTCAGACAAGGTTAACAAATACAAATAACTACCTCTTTCAAGAAGGACCATAACTGATCGGCAACATGAATTAGCCCTCAATGTAACTGAACAACTTCATACAACATGCCAAAGCGAAAATACTTATTATTCGATTGCCTTGGATGAGTCCACTGATATTACTGGCTCAGCGCAAGTGTCATTTTTTATTCGTGTTATAACTGCAGATTTTCAATGCTACGAGGAGTTACTGGCTTTGAGTACTCTTATGGGGAAGACACGTGGAATTGAAGTCTTGTCTCTCTTCAAAGAAAAATGCCGTGAAGCGAAACTGAATTTATGTAATTTAGTAAGTGTATGCACAGATGGTGCACCTTCCATGAGAGGAAAATGTGCAGGATTTGTTGCGCTACTACAAAACGAACTGCCAAATCCAGATAGCTTGATTTCCTTTCACTGTATTTTGCATCAACAGAATCTTTGTGCCAAATCTACTGTTTTAAGTGACACATTAAGTAAAGTTATACGTATTGTGAACTACATTAGAGCAAATGCATCACGACATCGCCAGTTTCGCAATATACTTATGCTTGATGATGAAACATTCAGTGTGGATCTTCCGTATCATTTTAAAGTGCGCTGGTTGTCCTAGTTGTCACAAGGGCAAGTCTTTGAAAACCTTTTGTCTTTGCGAAAACAAATCACAAGATTTTTTGAGGAACTCAATGAACCATGTGAATTGTCAAAAAAGGATTTCTGCAGAAATGCTGCATTTTTGTGTGACGTAATGTCAAAGCAAAATGACCTGAAAATTTCTTTGCAAGGTAAAACTAAATCCATATATGAAATGTGGCAAAAAATCCAGGCTTTTCGGAGGAAGCTGCGCTTTTTCAAAACTATCCTTACCCGATCGGAACTTTCAGCTGAACAATTCCCTGAACTGGCAAAGGTAACTGATGAAGAAGATACAAGCAAATCATTAAGGGAATGCGATGTGAAAGAATACACAGCTCTCCTAGACTCCCTGATTGAAGAATACGATGAAAGATTTGAAGATTTTGAGAAACATGACTTCACACTGAAACTAGCTTTCCAATCACACCTGGTTGATATCTCCAAAGCACCTGAAGATTTAAAGATGGAGTTGATTGAGCTATTAGAAGATAATATCCTTAAGTTTCTATTTGATACTAAGAAGGATCCTGTTGAAATATGGAAAGATGCCGTTGAATACCCACGTCTGCGCCAACATGCTCGTCGAATGTTGTCTTGTTTCGGTAGAACCTACTGTTGTGAATCAACGTTTTCATATGTGACTCAAATCAAAACGCGCTTGAGATCTCAGATGACGAATATTCAAGTGGAGGACCAACTAAAACTACGGTCAACGATGTTGGAACCAAATGTACGACTCATGTCCCGCAATAAGCAGTCACAAAAAAGTCATTAAATGGTATATCAATTTTTCACTTAATATTAACATCATTTCACTTAATATAATTTTTCACTTAATATTAGTTCTATTGTTAATTATTTCCCCCCCAAAAATGTGCACTTGCTGAATTTTTATTTATGATAAAAGCTCTCACGTATTATCAAGTTTGATTTAAAATTAGGAAATATGTAGATTGTAGACTAAAATATGACATTTTGTTGTACTGTATATGTTAAATTCTCAGCATGCGGCCTAATAGGGTCTTGGTTAAATGAAATGCGGCCTTCCAATGAAAAAAGGTCCCCATACACCTGGTCCAGAACATACCAACAGCAATTTAAGTTTTAAGATTAATGCATTAGAAATAAATTTATCTTACCTCGGTAGGGTTCGAACACTGTCAGTGAAGATTCGAATTACGTAGAGTCAGACTACAGGGTGTCCCATAAGTCCGGCATCATAGGAGAAATTCATATTTTTCTATTTCTACAAACCATAATTCATATTTTTCTCTTTCTACAGGCCATAATGTCTGTGAGCAAGGAAGAACGAATCCAGATAATTCTACTCATAGGAAATCGGAGTCAAAGAGAGGCCGCTGATGAATTTAACAGACTGCATCCAGACCGCGAGCCAATAACACAGAGTTGTGTTAGCAGACTTGTTGCAAAGTTTAAAGAAACAGGATCCATAGAAGATAAACCACGCAGTGGACCTTCAAGGAGGTCCACTGACGAAGATACAGCGGCTGCTATCCTGGCTCATTTTAACAGAAGTCCCAATAAGTCTCTTCGGCGATTGTCCGCCGAGACAGGAGTGTCGAAAAGTAGCATCCATCGCATTCTTCAGGCTCACAAATGGCATCCATATAAACTTCAGATCCTACAGAAATTAAGCGAAGATGATCCCAACCGGCGGATGGAATTTTGTGAATGGGCTACGGAACAATATGCTCGGGATGCCAATTTCCCGTCCACCATTCTGTTCAGTGACGAGGCTGTTTTTTATGGAAATGGTGAGGTAAATCGACAGAACACCCGCTACTGGTCTCAAAACAACCCTCACTGGTATACCTCTTCAAAGGAACAAGGTGCATCTCGGGTGATGGTGTGGTGTGGCATTTGGAAGGATCGCATCATAGGCCCCCTCTTTTTCGATGAACATGTCACTGGAGGCACCTACCTACGTATGCTCAAGGAAGAAGCATTTCCCAGTGTCTTGAACGAAGAAGGAAATTTCCCAACATGGTTCCAGCAAGACGGCGCTCCTGCACATTACAGTACCCAAGTAATGGAATACCTGTACCAACAATTCCCTGGTCATTGGATAGGACGTCGAGGGCCTGTGGAATGGCCAGCTAGAAGCCCGGATCTCACGCCACTAGAGTTTTATCTCTGGGGCCACTTGAAAGCGCTGGTATACGCAGAGAAAATTAGGCAGCAGCGCATTATTGGGGCATGTAACACCATTACTCCTGACATCATTCACCGTGTGCTTGCTGACTGGGTATCACGTCTGAATTTGTGTATTGAAAACAATGGTGGACATATTGAGCACGTTCTGTAAATAAAAGCTTTTGTTTTGTCTTTTTTTATTATTTTCCTATGATGCCGGACTTATGGGACACTCTGTAGAGTAGGTAGGTTAAACTTGATTTTATATACATATATATATACACACACACACACACACAGTATATATATATATATATATAGAGAGAGAGAGAGAGAGAGAGAGAGAGAGAGAGGATGATGAAGATGATCTATTCATTTATACACGCCTAAAGAGCTAGGTAATCAGATGAGCACCAAATTTAGTATACACATTAAGGGTGAATTAATTATGGAAGGTTTTGGTAACACACTCGCCCCTCCCAGTCCTTCCCCGTAAATTGTGTTTTAGGGTGCTTTTGCTGTGCAAGGCGCAGCGGCTACTCTAGTATATATATATATATATATATATATAAATATATATATATATATCGTAAAGAACGACGCTTGTATAGGAGATATTCCGCGCAAGACGAGAGAGAGAGAACGAAACAAATGAAAAATGAGGTAACCACCCGGGAATCGAACCCGGGATCTTCCGATTGCCGGTCAGATGCGATACCATTACACCATGGGCCTCACTCTTCCAAATGCGTAATTCTTCTACATACTCGCAGAAACCAATGCCCCAAGGGGCACCTCCCGCATGCCGTAACATTATATACATTCAACTGCAAAGAACACGCAGTATAAATAACGTAACGTGTTCTTTGCAGTTGAATGTATATAATGTTACGGCATGCGGGAGGTGCCCCCTTGGGGCATTGGTTTCTGCGAGTATGTAGAAGAATTACGGCATTTGGAAGAGTGAGGCCCATGGTGTAATGGTATCGCATCTGACCGGCAATCGGAAGATCCCGGGTTCGATTCCCGGGTGGTTACCTCATTTTTTCATTTGTTTCGTTCTCTCTCTCTCGTCTTGCGCGGAATATCTCCTATACAAGCGTCGTTCTTTACGTTATTTATACTGCGTGTTCTTTGCAGTTGAATGTGTATATATATATAATATATATATATATATATATATATTAGTGATGTAGGTCACATCCGCATCCGCATCCGCGGAACATCCGCACATTTTCTCGCATCCGCACCCGCATCCGCACTTTGGACTGCGGATGTCGTGCGGATGTGGACCGTTGAGATAAAATGTCATTAATAAGCGGAAATTATCAAATTCTACTATATTAATAGAACTAGTTCATTGTGCGCAAAAGTGATGCAAGCGACAAGACGAGAGGCTGTTCTTGTATGAAGTTACTCTCTTGCAACCTACTTAGATCCACGTTACAAAGCTAAGTTATTTTCACCTAGTACATTAGAACGAGTTAAATCATCACTTGGCAAAGCAGTTGAAGAGCTTCAATCTCTTGAATCTGTCGCTTCGCCACCCACCAAAAGAATACAAGTTTCAGTGACAGAACCAACACCTTCAACAAGCAAATCTATCACAGAATCTGTCTCTCAGTTTCTTGAGTCAAGCAGCAATGACGAGACCTACGCGATGTCAAAAGATGTAGTAAAAATGATCGAGAGCTATCACCAAGAAAAACGCCTGGCTGCATGTGACAATCCTATTAGTTGGTGGAAAAATACGCAGAATATCTATCCATACTTGAGTAAACTTGCGAGGAAACATTTAGCCTGTCCTCCAACAAACGTACCAAGCGAGAGATTATTTAGCAGTGCTGGATTAATATATGATGAAAAGAGAACAGACTGGCAGCAGAAAAGGCAGAAAAATTAATGTTCCTTAAGCATAACCTTCCTATAATTAAGTTTGAACATTAAACGATGAACATCTTAGTTTACTTTATTTTAATTACTCATTTATAAATATGCCTAATAAAACTTTAAACTTAATATAAATAGTTATCAAGCTAATTAAAGATCTCTTTCTATAAGGGTGGAGGAGGAGGTTGGGGAAAGAGGTCGGTGGGGTGCATTTGAGTTGGGTTCACGTCCCGCATCCTGGTAACACAATTATGGTTTCTAATTGTGGCTGAAACTCAACAAAATATAACGAATTTATTTGCAGACGAATTCACTAATTGATTTCTATATTAGTTAGATGCTTGATATTATTTTATATGTTCAGAGAAAAGTACAGCAATTATTGTACAATTAATCAATTATACTACATTATAGCTACAGCTCTCTCTATATAATAACTTATTATATACGTTAAACACAACAAATCTCGAATATATCCTAAAAAATAACGAAAATGTAGACATCCGCATCCGCATCCGCGGATGTTGAAATCAAACATCCTCATCCGCCTCCGCATCCGCGGATGTGAAAAAAATGACATCCGCTACATCACTAATATATATATATATATATTCGCCCTTGGCCTCTCCTCCCGGCATAAAAAAAATATATATAATCATTTAATGGTGAAGACACTTGTATGATAGTTACAGCTTAAGTGGAAGCAAGATGAAAATTTAAAATTTTTTTAACATACATTATTCCGCCCATACACACATTTTAGGGTACGAGCAGGTCGCAGCAGCATTGCCAAGCAAATAGGGGGTCAATGTACCGACGAGGCCCCAGCACGTAGTTCATCACGACTGAAAGCAACATTGCTCACTGTTATTCCAGTTCAAAGTGTATTCAAATCCGTGTTCGTTTTCGCGGAGTTTTCCTTAGTTTGTATTGCAGACACCTCTAGTTATCATCATTCTTGGAGCATAATTCTTCAGGAGAAAGATAACCCGCTAGTTTTGTTTCAGTATATATACAGGGTGTCCCATAAGTCTGGTTTCATAAGAAAATTTATTTTAAATTAAATTTACAAAAGTAATACATAAAACTAAAACAAATGTTCAAATTAATGTCTTGTTTTGGGAGTTACACGTGTGAGGAAAAGGGTCCAAAAGAAGACATCAATTTGAACATTTGTTTTAGTTTTAATGTATTACTTTTGTAAATTTAATTTAAAATAAATTTTCCTATGAGACCGAACTTATGGGACACCCTGTATACTGAAATTATACAGAAATTATACGAAAATTTTACCCTTTATCTTTTCCCACCTCACTCATATAACAAATGCAGCAAGAACGCTGCGCCATAAATATAATCAAGATTTATGGAAAATGTAATCGTATTACATCAAGAAATTAAAGATATTTTGAATGTCGTAATCGTGATGGGAACTTCCTTTTATGGCGTAATGAATTGGATTATGATTTCGCATTAACGCTCATGAAAGCATTCAAACGCTATTATCGTTCCAGTTTTGACATAAAAAAATGAATTACTTAACAGTAATGAAGGAAACATTTTAGCATGATTATATATATATATATATATATATATATATATATATATATATACAGGGCGTCCCAAAAAAATGTATACACACTTTAACAGCTGATAGCTCAATTGATGTTTCTTTCTTTCCAAGTTAAACCCATTAGAATTAATAATGGCAGTCAGACTAAGCTTTGAACAAAGGAAATTCATTCTAAAAATGCTACTGGAAGTGTGAAAACGCAGTTGAAGTGCAAAGACAGTTTAGGAGGGAGTTTCAAACAGATCCACCAACGCGACTTACCATCACTCGAATTAGAGATAAGTTTGAAGCCGATGGAACTGTTCAGAATGTCCACAAGAAGCGTTCCGGAAGACCACGGACATCGACAAGCCCCACAAAGCAAGAAAGAGTACTGGAAACGTATCACCAAAGTCCAAGAAAATCTGTGCGGCAAGCGAGTCGTGAGGTAGGAATTTCAGAATCGTCTGTCCAACGCATTTTGAAGCGCTGTCAATGGAAAAGTTACATTCCAAGATTAGTACATGCTATTAATGAAGATGATCCGGACCGAAGAGTGGAGTATTGCGAGTGGTACTTGGCACGATGTGGATGTGGATTGGACGAAGGGGTTTCATAGAATACCCTCCGCGTTCACCAGACCTCACACCACTAGACTTTTTTTTATGGGGATACTTAAAAGACAAAGTCTACGCTATAAAACCTGCAACAGTCGCTGAATTGAGAGCAGCCATTGAACGAGAATGCACACAAATACCAAACGAAATGTTTCGTGATGTTTGCGATTCCATTGCTTCGCGTTATCAGCAGTGCCTGGACCAGAACGGACGTCAGTTTGAAAACAGGCGTTGACAAAACAATTAAATAATGTCAGTAGATTCTATTACATTTTGAAAATGAAATGTATTTTAATAAACACTGCCTTTATAATTATTTAAAGTGTGTATACATTTTTTTGGGACGCCCTGTATATATATATATATATATATATATATATATATATATATACGCCTCGGTGGTGTAGTGGTCAGCGTCGCTGACTACGAATCCATCGGCTCCGGGTTTGAGACCCGATGACGGCAGCCGGCGCACAACAAAACCCAGCTGTTCACCCTTCCACACAATAAAGAAAGTGGTTGGTAGATAAATGGGTACCCTGGGTGGTCTAGTGGTTAAGACGCTGGCTGCTGATGGGGCGTGGTTCGGATTCCATGTTAAACTGTAGGTCTAAGGTGGAGTGAAAAGCTTGGCCTTCGTCAGAATGAACAATTCGGGCAGAAGCTAACCAAAGGTTTTATATATATATATTACAAGCAATCTTTTAAGGTCTTCTAAATGTTATGTGGATGACTTTTAGAGGAAAAATCAATACTAAATATCAAATTCTGTAACTAAACACACACACACACACACACACACACACACACACACACACACATATATATATATATATATGAAAATTATTTCACGAAAGTAACACGTGAAAAATATTTATGATGAATAAAACCACGAAGGAAAGGAAACACAGAATGGTGCTCAAGCGCTTTCGTCTGTTCCTGAGGATGTCATTAGACGAAAGCGCTTGAGCACCATTCTGTGTTTCCTTTCCTTCGTGGTTTTATTCATCATAATATTATATATATATTAGGCCGAGTCGAAATTTTTTATTTCTTACGTACATAGTGTGAGGTGGTTCAATCAATCATAGTAACACCCTGGTAAAATACTTTTTAATTCTGAGGACCCCCTACCCCCCCTACCGGTTTCAGTTTTTTCAGAAAATTTGTAAAATTCAAGATAATTTGCGATTTACTTCGAAATATTTTTATTATTACAAAAGTTTACTTATAGAACACTGTTATATTTATTTTTTAATGAAAAAAAATACAAA
Organism: Bathynomus jamesi; assembly: GCA_023014485.1. Classification (NCBI taxonomy): domain Eukaryota; kingdom Metazoa; phylum Arthropoda; class Malacostraca; order Isopoda; family Cirolanidae; genus Bathynomus; species Bathynomus jamesi. Next base: position 455,356 of record JAJOZX010003108.1, read on the forward strand.
AATACAAAAATGCATGAAAAAAAAATTTAATACATAAATTTTTAGCTATTATTGGTAGAAATTTAGAAGTTAAGAGACAGAAATTCAATAAAATTTTTGACCTAAAACTAATGTTTTTTTTTTATTCCTTCCATTGACCTTTCCATTCAAAAGTAGGCAGTTCTTTTCTAAACTCTAAAGTATTTAAAATAAATTTATGCCGATTAATATAATCAATTCTTTCCTGGCTAGATTTAGTTACTAAGTTCACACCCCGTTCAACGCTTTGGCTGTGACATGGAAGATCTAGTATTTCTAGAGGTTTAGTTCTAATCTGAAGCAATTGCTCATTGGTAAAATTACTTAGCAAAGATGGAGGAGTGAATTATCTGCTCATTCCAATTAATCAAATCAATATAATCATTTGTTAGAAAATTTATAGATCTTGGTAGCTCAAAATTTCTGGCTCCTGAAAACCCAGTTCTGGAAAGAATTATCTTTTGAATTGCTAGCTCTCTAATATGTAGTCGTTCGTCAGAAACCATTGACAGGAGTATATTTTCAGGATTAGCGAAGTAAGCGTTGTTTTTCATGACCGGCTCAATAATTTTCTTGAATTTTACATCTAAATTTCGAAGAAGAATTGTCATAAACCAAAAATTTCGCGCACCCTCAATGGCTTTTGGGTGTGATTTTATTTGAAACCACGCAGGGGCATAAAAATTGATGAAAAATATGACAAGATCTTTTAGGTTAGTATCATGATTTGATGTAGAAATGTATTGGCGGAGAACCCTATTAGCCAAAGTCAGCCACCTGGCGTGATTTAGTCGTCCTGGAGATCTTACAGCGAGACCCTCAGAAACATTTCCTGTTTGTATTGCATGACACATTTCGTACAAGTAGTTTTGGTCACTACTCAAATCTTTTACAATATTAGGAGGTATTTCTTGAACTTTACCTTCTTTCGGTTCAAAATTTATTACTTTCAGTTTTGTTAAATCAGCTTTTAATTTCTTGCCAAGTGGCCCTTCAAAGGTGTTTGGGCCAGTGGTTCTGCCCTCAATGCTTTCGTAAAAGTGCATCAAGGGCAATTTGTTTAAATGTAATTCACAAACGAGCCACTGAAGGGACCTGCCAAGATGAAGTTCTATTAATTTAATGACCCCTCCAACTCTGCCTGTGTTCACTGGGGTTCCATCACAAAGTAGACCTTTAATTGAATTAGCACTATTTGAATCTTCAATGTAAACGCTTTGCGGCTCTTTAATTATAACATAGTGTTCTTCTTTTATTTTGCCTGATTCTGTCAGTGTATCATCTTTTCTTCCATCAAATCCAATACATTCCACATTTTGGTTTTCTTCTTTATACTTATCATTGTTTATTTTACCAATTCTGTTTTTTCTCTTTCAACTTTTTTTCGATCAAGCATATTTTCTAAACTTAAAATCTTCATATCTTTTAAGGCAACGTTTATAAGGGCTGCTGTGGCCCTATTGCTTACCCTATATCTCTCTGAAGTTTTGGCTAAATTTTCATAGGTATATCTATTTTGAAAATTTTCTATTAATTCTAAGTGTTCTTCTTAACCTAAATCCTCTTTGTCTTGAAAATCGACATCTTCATTTTCATTATCATCTTCTATCACTTCTGATGATACAAATTCCCTTGTTTCTCTTAATTTTTCTTTTGATTTCTTTTCCTTTTCCTGTGATTTTTGGATTTTGCCCAACTTTCTCAAATTACTTGAAGTAGTTTTTTTATCAATTTTTCCTAACTGTTTTTTTCTTTCTTTTTGATCTATAAAAGCTTCCCATTCTATCATATTTCTTTAATTTTTCATAATATTTTTAATTTCTTTTTATCATAGGGCATTTAGTTAACTCATCAACATCTTCTATAAGTCTAGTAAATCTAACATAAATTCCCTTTGTATCAATTGTTGGGAAAGAAAATTTTTGCCAAATTTCTTTTATATCTTGAACAACTACGTTATAGCAATAATTTTTACTTATTTTACCCTGTGCTTTAGATTCTTCCTCTCTAACAATAAAATGGAAGTGCCTTACAACATCAGCTTTTGATGGCGTCATGGCAGATGAAAATTTTGCTGGATATCCGAAGGCTGCATTGTGGCTTCTTTTTCTAGTAGCCATAATTTAATTTAATGAGATTTTAACTATATTTTATTTATTACTGATGTTTTAAAATTAAATAACGTATTTTAATACAAACTTTTAACATTCTAGGTACCTAAATAGGAATCTGGAAAGAAAACAAAACAAAAATAATGTAATATTAGGTCTTATATCCGATGTATGAGTCAGCACCGGATTTAAGACCCTACCCCCCTACCCCCCGATCTAAAAAAAAGTTGGTGAATGGTCTATTCTGATGTAATTCGTGCCGGGGAACCCGATTTTGGCCATCCGAAAGCAAAAAAATTAATATTTAGGGTCGATTTTTACGATTTTCTATTTTTGGCCTATTTCCCATACAAATTCATGTGGAAAAAAGTGAGTATCGGTAGGGGAAGTAGCGAAGGTCCCACAGCCTTGATTTTTGGTGTGGATACTACTATTACAAAGTGATCAACCTCACAATATGTACCTAAGCAAAATCTTGAACTTAACCCCTTTTCGACCCGGCCTAATATATATACATATACAGTATATATATATATATATATATATATATATATATATATATATATATATACACACACACATATACACACATACATACATATATATATATATATATATATATATATATATATATATATAAGGGTAGTCCAAAAACAGTTGAAAATTATATTTCTCATGACATTTACCCATATTCCACAACCATTACTGATGTTGAAAATAAAAAACTGGATTGATTCGTTCATATTTAGAGGTGGCGCAACTCGAAGCCTTAGTATCATTACAGTACAGTATATCTAGGTACAATTTGGGGATGGCAAAATTCTTCACACTTGTTGCGCCACCCTTAAATATTAATGGATTCAGCTCAATCTTCAGTTCTAAGTCTTTTCCCATACAAGGAATGCAAAACTGCATAAGGAGTTCTTATATGTACATTTTGCTTTTTTACCATATACGTATATGTGGCTCACTCGCATACATATGCGCCTCGGTGGTGTAGTGGTTAGCATCCCTGACTACGAATTCATCGGCCCCTGGATTGAGACCTGGTGACGTCAGGCGGCGCGCAGCAAAACCCAGCTGTTCATCTTTCTACACAATAAAAAATTGGTTCGTAGATAAATGGGCAGCGACTGACTCGTGGCTTCTTTGAAGAGATGTCTAATTCTTTCTGATAACTTTTCTGACTATTTTTGATAGGTGGAGGCACAACCTCATCGAAATAACTCCATAAATTAACTTTTGGCTTCTTTTTCAAATGTTCTTGATCTTCTCGTGAAACAAAATCAGTTGCTTCATCGCCATAGGTTATATTATGTGCAGGACTAGCGTTAGGTGATGCAGACATAATGATTATCTCTTTTTTGCAAACTCAGGCACTGTTATACAAGCAAATTTGAAACGAGAATCTAAAACGTGAGAAATCATGCGAGTAATGTTTGCCTTCCACTGCCTGAAACGATTCTGTAAATTTTCTATTAAATCGTTTTTCATAGTGTGAACACCTGCATCATCAGTTATGTTAGGCAAAAATACCATGAGACCTGTTACATCGGGAGACACCTTGTGAAGACAAGAAGAATCAGAGGAAAAGTCATTCGTTAATTTTTCACATCGACTAAGAAGCTTTACAGCACACTGAATTAGAGCCCACTGATGATTATTGAAGGTTGCTACAGTATGTCATAGTCCGAGGCATATGCAACAATCGCAGTTTTTCGTTGAAGAAGTCGTTGTAGCATATAGAATGTAGAGTTCCATTGGGTGATAACGTCTCTTATAAGTTTGTTTTCGGGTAAATTATGTTGCTTCTGGAATTCCTTAAGTCTGTCAGAGGCTGGAGATGAATAATTAAAATGCAACAGATTGGGCGCGCAATTGTACATATCTCTGAAACAGACTTCTGGCTAAGAGGGGCTTCATGAACTGCAAGTGCTAAAGTATGATTCGTACAAGCAACAGGAGTAATTTTTAGAACACTAACAGCTTTAGTAACATTGTCGTGGACAACTGCATGCACACGATCGCTCTTTATTGACCATTCTTGCAATATAGAAGTCAATGCAGTTGCAAATTTTTCATGAGTACAGGAATCTAGCAGATTTTTGGTGGCTAAAAAATACTGCTTTTGCTCATATTTACTATTAATTCTATTTGCTGTCAAACTGATAAAAGCTTCAGTTTTTTATAGTGACGCCTAATAACCCAAATAAAACTAATATTCGGAATTCGGTATTCGACCGAACAGTTTTGCACCAAATATTCGGTATTCGGTGAATTTTTCGTATTCGGTACGTTCCTAATACTCGGTATATACTGTATAATGTTACACACAGACCATGCATGGAACAAGGAACTCTTCTGGGAAAATTAAATCCACTATAGTCTCAATAAATAATGGTAAATGACAAATACTAAAGTTTTTCGTTTTCGTGATGGAAGCCCAACGTGAGCAATGGGTCATGACCGGGTCATAATTTAATTTTTCCAGAAGAGTTCCTTGTTCCATGCGCAGTCTGTGTAACATAAAAGTTTCTCAAGTGACCATTCTGAGTTGTATCGTGTGTGTATATATTAGGGTGAGCCACACATATATGGTAAAAAATTAAAATGCACAAATAAGAGCTCCTGATGCATTTTCTCATTCCTTATATGGAGAAAGGCCTCAGACGGAAAGAAATTTGCCACCCCAAACTGTATAATGATGCTAAGGCTTCGAGTTGCGCCACCTCTAAGTATGTACGAATCGATCCAGTTTCTTTATTTTCATCATCATTTCTGGTTGTAAAATATGAACAAATGTCATGAGAAATATATTTTTCATTTTAATTTTTTTTGGACCACCATAATACTGTGTATATATATATATATATATATATATATATATATATATATATATATATATATATGTGTGTGTGTGTGTGTAAAAATGAACAATGAATAATCGCTCTATTCATATTCATATTCATATAATTCCTATATTCATATGATTCTTATATTCATATAATTCTTATATTCATATAATCTTTATAGTCATATAATACTTATATTTGTAAATATTTATATTCTTTTATTAATATTTACATATAGAGTTCAAATTCGCATAACGCTGACACGAGTTTGGATAATTTTTTTATTTTCTTTCTATTTTATTTTTGCTGAATAATTGATGAATTATTTCTTTTTAATTTACTTAATCATTTTTTTAGATTTAACTTCATAATTTAATCTTGTTAAATTCTGCAATGTTCATTTTCATAAAGAAAATTAACATTGCAGAATTTAACAAGATTGTAAAAGATTTGTTTTGTAAACGATTTGTAAAAGATGAAGTCATGTCTTGCTTAACACTTAATTTTAAATTTCAGGCATTTAATTTTTGCTCATATGCATGTTTAATTGTAATTCATAATAAAATGCATATTTCGATTTCCACTTTTAGTTAACTCGGCAGATCATGATAACATCAGCTCTGTCAATATGCAGTTTAAAATAAAAATATGGCTTCATCTTCAGATATCTTGCTTATCTGTTTAGACATTGCTACAGCTAAAATATTTACCTTATCTTCAAATATTTTGCAAAATAATTCAGCCTATTGAGAATAAAAAACAAAATAGGTCAACATTAAATAATAATGATGTCACCAAAAATTCAGTATAAATAGTGAAACAATTTTTCAAATTATTATTCTGATTTGTCTGATCTAACTTAGAGGTTGAACATTACCTGTAACACTTTAGCAGTAAACTATAGTAAGAGAATATCTTTGTCTTCTCCTTCGAGCCTTGCTCTCTTCAGAGAACTTAGTCTTAAATAGAGAAAAATAATTTCCCGAATCGGGGAACCTTTAGAGAATTTAGTAAACTGCAGAGAATCCTCGGATCCACTACAAGAAGAAATCGGAGAGTAGTATAAGAGAAACTACTGCGATTCCCTATACGGTACCAGCTACTTCAGAGTAACAAATCCGTTACTGCCACCTAACCAGAACCCCCGTCAACTTCGAACCTCCCAAGGCCATAGAGGGAGGGCTGAACATGTATACAGTATATATATATATATATGGAATTTATGATATATATATATATATATATATATGAAATTTAGCAATGTTTAAAGTCAGCACTTGCACTTAACCTTAGAGTTCTGAAACTTTTTCAAGTGTTTTATGATACCAAATGAAACCAGAAAAATGTACAGAGCCCATAAAAATTTGACACGTTTGTATTTATGAAATACCCTAACATATATATATATACATATATACACACAAACTCAGAATGGTCCCATGAGAAACTTATATGTTAAACACAGACCGTGCATGGAACAAGGAACTCTTCTAGGAAATTACATCCACTATAGTTCGAATAATTAATGAGAAATGACAAATACTATAGTTTTTTCTTTTTCATGATGGAAGGCCCAACGTGGGCACCGGGTTACTCGCAAATTAGGCCTCTTTGCGAGTAACCCGGTGCCCACGTTGGGCTTTCCATCCTGAAAAAGAAAAAACTATAGTATTTGTCATTTCTCATTACTTATTCGAACTATAGTGGATGTAATTTCCCAGAGTTCCTTGTTCCATGCACGGTCTGTGTTTAACATATATATAATATATATATATATATATATATATATACACACAGTGGTGTAGTGCTGAGGGAACGCGTGGGAACGGCGTTCCCTTACTTTTTTTGGTAGACGGAACGGCGTTCCCTCACTATTTCAAATAAATCCGAACTTACAAATCTCTAACGTCATGAAATTTTAATTCCCACCCCTAGAAAAAATATGAGAAAGAATCATTAACTGCTTCATTTCTTTTAGCTTCGACTGAGGCAGTGCTAGCCTATAAAAGATCTGGTGAAACAGTTACCACGGCGTACCAGTTGTTAACTTTTTTTTAGTTAATCATTCCAGTTGTTAGCTATTTTTATTGATCGTACTGGATGTCGTATATCTAATGACACTGGAAATACTGCATCTTCAACCTTGGAATATATCCTAATATCCAGTGCATATGACCTCAAAATATCCCTGAAATTGGTCAGATTTCAAAAGATTTCCCGGGGGGCTTACAGTGCCCCCGGACCCCCAGCTGTATGGGCTCGCCGCGCTCGCCATTGTCCCCCCCGCATCTGAGTAACACTTTCAAAATGCGTTCCCTCACTTCTTTATTTAGCACTACACCACTGTATATATATATATGGAAATCTCGCACTACTAGTTATTTATTAAACAGAACATGAAAAATGAATATTTATAACGCTACACAAATAAAAAAAATTTAAAGTATTTTATCAGAAGCTTTGAAATTTTTTCCATGTTCTCTCAGACCAAAGTTTTTCAATTAAATTAAAATACTCAGTTACAATAAAAAAATTAGTTTATTTTTTACCTGTTGTACTGTACCCCACATAGGATGGGCACCAGTGAACAACCCATTTTTTAATCACTTGCCTCATAAACACCTCGAAGTGAGAGACTTGAATTCGTCGCAGCAATCACCCACGAAAAACTCTCATACTCCATAGGGGACAAGTACACGGGGATAAATACAGGAACCTCCCACTGAGATTCCTCGCCAGAAAGAGATTTTCTCTACTCTCGTGGTAAAACAACACCGCGAAGTATGAACGACTATATATATCACTTGCCGCATAAACACCTTTCACGGCGAGACCCAAGTTGAAACTCGGCGACATTCAAAGAATTGGCAGACATATACGCAGGACAGACATTCAATTACAGAAAACACGTTCACACACATGCTTGCCTCGTTAACATGTCTAAGAATATAGTCGATAAGTATGTTGTAGAAATATAATTTTTTCTTTCTAATTCTTCCTAATGAACCCCCAAAATTTTTTTTAAAAAAATGCATGGCATGGATTGAGTGAGGTAGAGTTACGTTTCTGCTATCACTATTTTTTCTCTTCTTTCTCTTGGATAACTGGGTGAACATGATGAGTGCAGGCGTGGTGTGGAAGATCTGATTTCCGTTTTCAATTCCTTTTTTAACCCCTTTCCTGTAGTAGCATTTCATCACTTTGTCGGCAGTAGCCCACGTGAAGAGGAGAGGAGCTTTACTTCTATTTCTGCGTGATAGCTTGGCACGTATGTAATCATTGAGAGTTTAGCCTTTTCTTCTCTCTTAATCCTTTTTGAGCTAGCCTGGAGTGGACCATGGGGTTTTTGTTGGCCCGATACTTCGGTAATTAGAGCTGTAAATATTTTTAATAAAATCAAGCCCATATGTTCGAGGTTTTTTGTGACGATACCAAATAGTTGATATACGATTAGTACAAATATATTATTATGTTAGTTTATACAACAGTACTATCTAGTATCTGAGATCTGTGTGTGCATAGCATAAATGTAAAGCTAGTTTTCTATTTTCTTCCTATAAAATTTCCTTGGCTACTTTCCAGGGCCAAGGTACTTCTTCAACCTTTTTCCGTACTCGCCTCTGGCGAAAAGGGAGCCTTATGCTTTACTATCCAGTTTTCTATTACTGCACGAATAATTAAAAAATGCACTGGTTTAATAATATCAGGTTGAAGGAAAAGTATTGTCAGTTTTGGAACAGTGAAATTAAAAGGTGCACACGTTTTTTTGATGTTGTATCTCTATACATTAAACTAAGAAAGGTTATAATTACTTTAATTTGTTATATTATAAATACATATATATTTTGTTCCTTTTTTATATTCTTCATATTTTTTCAGCATTCAGAAGAACAATGCCATCGGAGCAAATTCGAGTGTGCCTTTTGTACGAGTTAGTTCAAACTTGGGAGTAGTGCGGCTCTGACTTCGCCCAAAATTTGTCAAGCATGGGAAGAGAACTCCGTCAGCGAACGTGATGCTCAACAATGGTTTCAGAAATTCCGTTTCGGTGACACGAGCTTCAAGATAAGCCTCTCTCCGACCGTCCGGTGGCTATTGCCAATGACAAGCTGAGATCGCTTGTCGAGTCAAACCCACGTCAAACCACACGAGAACTTGCACAGATACTCCAAGTGGATAACACAACTGTTTGCGATCATCTGCGGCAAATTGGAAAGGTGAGGAAGCTGGATAAATGGGTCCATCACGAACTTAGCGAAAAGAACAAGACTCAGCGTCTGTCCATCTGCTCATCATTGCTGCTAAGAAACAACGATGAGCCATTTCTTGAAAGAGTTGTAACGTGTGATGAAAAATGGATATTGTACGATAATGTGAAATGCTCGGGTCAATGGCTGAATAAGGATGCCCATCCTGCAAAGATGCCTAAACGCGAACTCCACCCAAAGAATTCTGGAGCGAGGTTTATCTTCAACGCTCGTGTTACCGAAACGGAATTTCTAATACCATCTGTGTTCACTGACGGAGTCCTCTCCCCATGCTTGACAAATTTTGCCCAAGTTTGAACTCGTACAAAAGGCACACTCGAATTTGCTCCGATGTCATTGTTCTTCTGAATGCTGAAAAAATATGAAAAATATAAAAAAAGGAACAAAATATATACTGTACATATATATTTATAACATAACAAATGAAAGTAATTATAACGTTTCTTAGTTTAATGAATAGAGATACAACAAAAAAAAAGAGTGCCCCTTTTAATTTCACTGTTCCAAAACCGACAATACTTTTCCCTCAACCTGATAGAAACCTTCCCGAGTAGACCGAAAGGTCTTTGAGGCTTCCTCTTGTCCTTGTAACTCTGTGTGTGTGTGGTGTGTGTGTGTGTGTGTCCGTGTGTCCGTGGTGTGTGCATGATGTTTTCAGGTACAGACTCGTCCAATACAGCTTTATTTCGTCGAATTCTTTCAGATTTTAGATGTAATTGACGTCATATATAGAAACAAGAATCGGAGCAGCCATATATCTTATTTGCATTGTGGGCTGAAACAATGTTTGGTCAAACCATAAAAAACTCCGAATTTTTACGCGAAACAAAATACATATTCTTTGATTCATTTATTTCTAAATTCATTAAATGAATTAACTCAGCATAAATTATTTAAATACCTTTCATTTCTGATGCTGTAATTAATTCTAACTTCGTTTTGAGCCTTTTTTTTAACAATTTACGTCCACATTTACATTTACATTTACAAATTCTGTCTTTTTTAATCTCGTGAATGTTTGATTGTGGCCACGTTTAAGATTGTATATGCGGGTGCTTGTCAGTATGTGTGTGTGTGTGTGTGTGTGTGTGTGTGTGAGCATCTTTTTATATGTGTATAGTTCTGTAAAGTTGTTCCATATATACAGACTACCGTTTCTAAAAGTTTATTTGCTCCATATGAACGATTTTTAATTAATTTTATTTTGTAATGTCGATATAATTGGCTCAAAATCGGTCCAGGAAGAAAAGTTTTTCCAACATTGTAAAATAAAGTTGATCCATACAGAACACCATTTCTAGCAATTTAATTGCTATTTTGATGCATGACCCGATTATGAAGACATTTCTTTGTAAAACGAATGGCCCATGAGTGAAGACGTTGGAACAACTTTCCTTTCAGGACCGATTTTGAACCAATTTTATGACATTAACAGTAAAATGTACTGAAAACCGTTCTATATTCTGTTTAAATGGAACAATTAAATTTTCAGAAATGGTAGTCTGCATGCAACAACTTTACAGTGTATGGCAAACACTATTGAATCTAATAGCTATGATGAATACATACATACATATATATATATATATATATATATATATATATCTGCAATTCACCTATGAATTACATTACGTTACAATAAAATATATCTGATAATTGTATTTAAGACCTGTTTCTAAAAGTCATAGAAAAAAGTCCTGAAAAATGCGTATGAATAAATTTTATTGGAAACAGATATTGGCTTTGCTACTGGAAATCCTATCCGCTGAAATACGTTAAAAATTATATATATATATATATATATATATATATATAAATAAATAATCCCTTTTTTATCTATGGATTTCGTAGCCAAAGCGATTACAATGCAGTTTTTACGCATATTTCCCTCCTATCTAGGAGCTGACTGTGCATGCATAAATGTATATGAATGTTAAATTTTAGGAAAGACCGTTTTCGAATGATTTTTATTTGAATGTGTATATACAGTATATGTATATATATATATATATATATATACACACAGTATATGTATATATATATATATATATATACACACAGTACAGTATATATATATATATATATATATATATATATATAGTATATATATATGTGTGTGTGTGTGTGTCCCTCTCTCTTTATATATATATATATATATATATATATAGTATATATATATGTGTGTGTGTGTGTGTGTCCCTCTCTCTATATATATATATATATATATATATATAACCTCGGTTTTTCCCGCCCGAATTGTTCATTCTGACGAAGGTCAAGTTTGTCACTCCACTTAACGTGGAGTCAGAACTACGCCCCACCAACAGTCCAGCGTTTTAACCACTGGGCTACCCAGAGTACCCATTTATCTACCAACCAATTTCTTTTATCGTGTGGAAGGATGAACAGCTGGGTTTTGTTGCGCGCCGCCTGCCGTCACCGGGTCTCGATCCTGGGCCGATGGATTCGTAGTCAGCGACGCTAACCACTACACCACCGAGGTGTATTATATATATATATATATATATACATATATATACATATATATATATATATCCCATCACTTCTAACTCTTATCAAATAAAATAAATATAAGGTATGAACATAAACTATCCAGTAATACAATCGCAGTAAAGTGAAACTTACTTGAACCAGGTCTTTGTTGTCCTGGTTCAAGTATGAATCGAAGTATACTTCAAAATCAACAAGGACCTGGTTTGCAAAGGAACAAATTCAAAGTTTTGACCTGCCCATCACAATCACCCAACCTGAATCCAATGTTAGAGAGAGTTGAAGATTTCGACTGTTTTAAAAACGGGAATCCTATCATTTTACATTAGTTGAGAGAATATACAATGAAAAATGTAGCAAAATTAGTGAGAACAAACGACTGATCGGAGTAGTGATAAATGCCAAGAATGAACACGCGAAGTATTAGTGGAATAGGTACGATACTTGTTCATGATTTTAGGGATATTCGCATTTGCGTTGATGTTGTTAAATATAATTTTTACGAGACTATTTCTGTTTATTAAAATATCGTTCATTGTCATTTATAAGAACATAACAATGAGTCAAATAAAAGTTTAACCTAAAATAATGGGAAATGTGGGAGGGGGATATGAATACTTTTTCGTCCAACTGCACTTATATCGTTCTCCTCTTTCCTCCTACGTTGTTTAAAAGGGGTTTGGTGTAGAGGTATTCTAAAAAATTATTGCAGTAAGGAAGGGTGTTGTATGAACAATAAAAAAACAGTCGTCTCTATATCTTTTGTGAAGGTATGTTTTGTATTGGGAAGGGTAACCTTGTAGCCATCTTTGTTTATGGTAACTGAAGAAAATATTTGCTAATGTACCTAGAGGTGAGGTAAAGAATTTTTTTTTTGGTTTGTGCAACTGAGCGTTAAAAATGAAGTAATTGCCTGAAGCTGCTAAGTGAAGTAAGGATAAAAATCCCTTCTTATTTAAATTCATGACTGGGGAGGTAGAAGTTGGGAAAAGTTAATTTAAATAAATCTATTGCCTAAGTTAAGAGAATGTTCGTGAAAAAAGATTCAGTGTCTCGGCTATCGCCCGTTATTTCTGTTGTAAATTCGTATGAATTCGGAGACTCGAAAGTACTGGTATAAAACATTTACCCATGTTATAATTATGGGTTGTACACAGACAGACATTATGGGTCTATTCATTATGTTAGGCTTATGGGCTTAGGAAGTCCGTAAAAGGACCTTCGGAGAAGCAGCAAAAGGAAATTATTGTATTTGATTTTAACTTTTTGTTCGGCGTAAAATTTTCCCAGCAATCAATTTAATTTATCTTTAAGTCGTAACATTATACAATTAAGGGGGTCTTAATTAATATTGTGAATAATTTTAATATTTTAATATTAGCAGTAACTAATAATGTAATAATCTTAATATTGTAATATTTATTTTATTAATAATAAAGAGTTTTCCTTCATTCATTTTTCCTAATCGGCTGAAATAGATTCTGTACTTCAATGATGTAATCTCGATGGTTGAGCAGCACTAATCCCCTGCATTTATCGGAACAGCAAATAGTTAAGAATCTATGATTAGCAAGGTTCTTTGGAACATTTATATCCTTCTTGGAAAGGAACGGTATAAAGGATTGAAAGAAGCTAGGAAATACATTTCCTGCTTTGATCATTTTGTTCATTATCAAGCTACGGTTCCCTTAGAACGTCCCTTGCACGGGATCACCAACAGGATCAACACAGTGGCAAACATTTCATAAATTTATTTCAGTAACCCAACATTTCGTTAAACATTTGCCATCTTCAGTGGAATCTGAAGATAATATAAATAATTAAAAATGCAGAGTGAAAAAATTGTAAAAATTAAATTAAAATAGCAATTAAATACAATTAAAACGAATAGATGATTAGATAGTATAAATTACATGGATTTAAAGTATAAGGTTTATTAAGACGTAAGAATAAACGTCTGTCTCCATATTTGATATACGACTACATTAAATAAAAAAAAATGATTTTGTTCTTAAGTTTCCTGATGTTTCGATTGAAAGGTTTGACAACATATTTTATACTTCACTTTATAGAAAACAAACCTTTACGGGTGTGAGTAATACAGTAAATGCTCGAGTTGCATATTCTACAGCTATAAAATAAATGCCATTATAACGTTATTACAAAGGAGTTTTAGATTGTGCTCCAACTACTTATCTTTGGATTTTAAGTTTAAAAATATTTTATAAATAAGAAATACTCCGCACAAGTCTTTGATAATTAGTTAAAAAGTCTCTTGAACAACATCTTTTGTGACAAATCTCCTCCAGTTTCAGTAGAAAAAGAAATAAGGTATATTAAATTTCCATATTATGATTATAGTTCTTTACGTATTCAGAATGAATCAAGTAAATCTTTAAAAGTTTATTATCCTCAAATTAACTTTAGATTTGTCCTTATTAATCCCTTGAAAATTTCAAATTGCTTTAAATTTAAAGATAGATTCCCAGAGAACATTTGGTAAATGTTATCTATCAATATACGTGCGATAGCTTTAAAGCTACGTATATTGGGAGAACGCAGCTTCAGTTTCAGATGCGTTTATCCCAACATCTGGGCTTATCCATCAGAACAAACCGTTTCTTGCCCAATCCACTTTATTCATCCATCAGAAATCATAGAGCTGAATATGATCACCACTCAAAAATAAACTTGAAATTGTAACGCGTGCTAATGACCCTATAGACTTAAGGACAGTGGCGGATCCAAGGGAGGGTTTAGGGGGCTCCAATCCCCCCCTATTGATAGAGAGGTTTTGCGTTCCCAATGATGTTATGTTTCCTGTTTTAATGAACCACATTCTCTGAGTAGAAAAGCGTGCAGGAGTTAAATATAATGCTTAGTGCATATCATTTTAGAGTGGGTACATGTGTATACATTTCTATGGGTAGTGAGATTGTGCGCGTACTGTGCCTGCACGCGAGTGTTCGTGCCTATGCTGTGACCAGTATTCACACAAACTAGTGCGATTAGCGTTGTTTTTCAAATTTGCTTTTGATTTCTAACGGATAACTGTCGTTTGAGCGAGTCTACCGTTGTGCGTCCCTGTAATTAAGTTTGACAGAATGAATTCGGGGTTGTTTCGTCTGTTTTGTTTGTAAGCTACACAATTTACGAGACTTAAGAATGTTATTTTCCACATTTAGTACATGAAATGAGTTATGATGCGCGCTTAGTGATTCTTCGGCATCCCCCAGCCACGGCTCGATATGAGATATGAAGCCCTAGACTATATTTAACAAATTCACGAAGATATCAACTTTAAAGTTGTCGAGATTTGCGTGTCCGCTTATGCCTGGCGGCCATCTTGCATCTGTCGCGATCGCATCCAGTCTACTGATGTCATTTCATGTGGTGGAGTTGATGCCGAAAAAGTTGACAGGTTTTGAAAAAAAAGAAAAGAAAAAAAAAGCCGATCCTCTTGAAGTGAAGAGACTTTGTTTGGCGGTCTTATGAGATGGTACAATCCATTGACATATTTTTTCGAATTCATTCCTCATCAGAATGATATAATTTACAAATTCCCTTTACAGTAATTTTACAGCATTTCACAGATTTACAGTAATGGCAGCAAGCTAAAGAATGGCAGTTGTAAATGTAATTTTAGTTATCTTATTAACAAACAGGAGGAGTCTGTTTTCTGAGTTTCGTTGGACAGTAAGCTAAAAACTGGCTGTTTATTATTTCTATTGTCAAGTGTTTCTTGGATCGGTTAGCATCTCAACCCAACCAGACGCCCCCCCCTAAACAAAAATCCTACATCCGCCACTGCTTAAGGATTTTAGAATCGTTATACATCTTTGAAAATAAATTAGCACTAAATAACAATAATTCCTCCTTTAAACTGAATTTATTCTAACCATTAACTTCCTCATATCCAAACAACCAACTAAAATAATTACTCATTCTTAGTGTACTTTTTATTTAATCTCGTCATTTATCAACTATATTGTTTAGTAAGTATTCTTACTAATCAGTACAAATTTTTGGTGATATCAAGTTTTAAAATACTTTTTTTGTACAATTTAGTTATCTGATATGACATTAATATATTACAATATTCTAATGTGAGTATACCGCTGGAAGCATGGAAGCTTTTCAGTCGAAATTAAGTTTATTACATAAGGGAAGTGAAAATGGCAAGTAGGGGCCTAATAATAATATTAATAATAGTAAACAAAATGTAAAAATTTACAAAAGTAATGTTTGATTATTTTACACAACTTTAAATAAAATTATGAACTGTATATTTAGTAGAAAATAAATGATGCTTACGCTGACTACGAATCCATCGGCCTCGGGATCGAGACCCGGTGACGGCAGGCGCGCAGCAAAACCTAGCTGTTCATCCTTCCACACAATAAAGAAGTTGGTTGGTAGATAAAAGGGGTACCCTGGGCAGCCTGGGCTGCTGTGGGGCATAGTTCCGATTCCACGTTAAACTGTAAGTCTAAGGTAAAGTGACAAGCTTGAGCTTCGGGAGAATGAACAATTTGGGCGAAAGTAAAACCAAGGTTAACCAAGGTTAAATTATGAAATTAAAAGTGTTTCATGAAAGTAACATATTTTAGATAATTATAAAATGAGAACTTAATTACTATGATAATAATGGCAGTAGTGAACTTATACAAAAGTAGGAGCTAGTGAAGTACTCCTTTAGTGATTTGGGAAATACATTTAGCGATGAAGCCTGTATGATATTTATGGGAATGCACTCTATACATCTGTTCCTTTGAAAGTGCATTTTCTGCAGTTTCCACTGTATAGTTTGGTTTGTGTATAAAATCTCTGGGTAGTTTAGCGTCATGATGATCTACAGATCTACAGAAGCCAAGGCTAACAAAGACCCTAAGATCCACTCTAAGGTTAGCACGAGAGAAAGAAAAGAGTACTGGGTTAAAAGAAGAGAACAGGGAATTAATAGAAGAGAATAAGGGGTTAAGTAAGTAGCAAAACCTACCATTTGTCGGTTAACATTCATTCAGAAAAAGAGAGAGAAAGATTCACCATCATCATCCGCCGGCCACTGCCGACAAGTCGGAAATATAGTCGAAGAGAATAGGAAAGGGGTGAAAGATGAAAAGTAAAATAAGAACACTTACAAACCATGCAAATACGGTCTTAACTCAAACACTCATACCATGCAAACTACAGACATGCAAGTAGAGAGAGGGTAGGATAAAAAAAAGTATAAAGAGTAACAAAAAGTGGGTTAGTTTACACTACGAGCTACATCTAAGTTCTTGTTAGTCTAATTTTTTAAAATTTTATTGCTGGCATATCACACGCTGGCATGTCACAAGCTGGCATCAATCGTCAACAGACTCATCCTCGACGACAACCCCCAGAGCTCCTGTTGCTAATTGTTTTATTATTTTAAACAACGTTAATATTTTTAAAATGCCTATCTAAATGGTTTTTAAACGCTGATAAACGCTGGTATAGAGTTCACGACGGACGCGGGAAGATTATTCCATTTATCAATTACTTTAAACGTAAATTTTTTAGCGATGTTAGTAATGAAACGTCTGCCACGTAATTTAAATCCGTTATTACGAGTATTGCTATTATTGAAAGTGAACAGTTTGTCAAAACTTACGCAATCGATGTTATTAACGGTTTTGAAAACTTTAATAAGCTCCCCCCTTAATCTCCTAGTTTCAAGTGAATGCAAGTCTAACTCTTTAATCCTATCTTCGTAATACTTGTTGCGGAATGACGGAATTAGTTTCGTGCCGCGACGCTGAACCCTTTCCAACCTATCAATATCCTCACGCAAATACGGGCACCAAACTGAACGGCATATTCTAAATGAGGCTTGACTAGGGACTTGTAAAGGGGCAATATAATATTCTTCGATTTAAATTTGAAATTACGCACTATGAAGCCTAACATCCTATTAATATTTCCGCAAGACTCCAGGGCACTGGTTCCTAATTTTTAAATCCTTAGATATGCGTACGCCTAAATGTACTTCCTCGTCAACACTCGCTAACTGTCTATTATCCATCGTGTACGTGCAATTATTGTTACGAGAACCTCTATGCAAAACTTTACATTTGTCGACGTTAAATTGCATTTGCCACTTATCCGCCCACTTCATAATCCTATTTACATCGTCTTGGAGCCTATTTCTATTGTCCACGTTAAGAACTTTACCGCCTATTTTAGTATCGTCCGCGAATTTTCACACGTTACTGGTCAAGCCTGCATCAATGTCGTTAATGTAGATTACGAATAGCAATGGGCCTAACACTGAACCCTGTGGGACACCGCTACCTACATCCAACCACCCCGATTCACTACCATTAACAACAACCCTCTGTTTCCAGCACCAAGCCATTCCCCTAATCAGTTAGCTACCTGACCGCGTATACCGTGCGCTTTAACCTTCGCATTTAATTTTCTATACGGAACTCTATCGAACGCTTTTTCAAAGTCTAAATAAATAACGTCAGCCGCTCTATGACTCTCGTATTCGCGCACTATTTCATTATAAAACTCTAACAATTTAGTTAAACAAGATCTATGGCGTCGAAACCCATGCTGACTACTGTTAATCAAATCGCGACTTTCTAAGTGATTGACGATACAATCCCTAACTACGGATCGCAAAAGTTCACCGACAATTAGCGTTAAGCTAATAGGCCTATAATTGCTAGCTACTGTGCGGTCGCCTTTTTTAAAAATGGGCGTAACGTTAGTTAATTTGAAGTCATCAGGAATAATCCCCTCTTCCAGTGACTTATTAAATTTTTTGTTAAGGGGCCTACAATAACGTCTTTCAAATGTCTAGGATAAGGCGCGTCAGGGCCTGGAGCCTTGCTAACTTTTAGCTTATCGATATAATGCGCAATCTCACCCTCGTAAACAGTTATATCATTCAAAGTAGTCTCGCTACTAAATGGAACGATATCGTCAACGTCGGGGACATTATTTACGTCTTCTACGGTAGAAACTGTCGCAAAAAAGTTGTTAAAAATACCCGCCATTGCCTGAGAGTCGGAAGCCAAAGCGAGCGCCGTTAGCGTCCACTAGAGGGCCTATGCCCTATGTTATCTTTTATCGGCTTATGATTATTCACGTAGGCAAAAATTTTTGGATTATGTTTACTATCCGCAGCTATAAGCATCTCTAAATTACGCTTAGCATTCGTAACAGATCTTTTAACCTGACGTCTAAGCTCGATATATCTATTAAAGTTAGCTACCGTGCCATTACGCTTATTAAGTCTATACGCTCTGTTACGCTCGTTTATGAACTCACCTATTTCCCTAGTCCACCACTTGGGCCTACCATGATTTCTAGCGCGCTTGGGCCTACGAGGAATCAACTCCCTTTCGATATTCAAAAAACTTTCTTTAAACGCCTTCCAATGAAAATTTGCGTCATTACTCTTAAATAAGTTATCGCAGTCCACTACTCTCATTCTGTCCGCAAAACTATCGAAATTAGCCCGACGAAAATCGGGGACTTCTATTACGTTACTATCCTTACTGTTTTCTATCAATAGCTTAAACCTAATAATTTGGTGATCACTACATCTCAAACTCTTACCTACTTCTAAACCTTCGCCTATATTTTCGTCGTCCTTCATCATCACGTTTAAGATATTGTCACCGCGCGTTGGTTCGGTAACCATCTGTCGTAAAAAATTATCTTCCATGAACTCAATCAGTCTCAAACCCTCATCATTACCAGTAAAAGTCTCGTAATTAACGTTAGGCAGTTAAAGTCTCCGACAATTATACTATCCCGATTATTAATAGTTACCAAGAAGTGAGTAAAATCTAGTATCGATATCGAGGGGTTGAATGGGAGGTCTATAAACAACAACGAAATTAAAGCTAATATTACGCGCCCTAACTTCAACGCATATCGCATTAATTGCTGCCGGAAAATCTATCTTAACTTCGATAGCCTTAAGGGAATTACGAATGTACAACAAAATGCCGCAACCAATCCTACGAACCTATCATTAGTAAAAAGTTTAAAACCCGTTATATCAAGTTCCACCAACAAGTCCCGAGTCACGGTATTTAACCACGTTTCGGTTATAGCAACTATATCGTACTTCCCATAATAAATTATCGCCTTAAATTCGTTCAATTTATTTCTAATACTACGCGCGTTACAATAAAAGACGTTTAAATTATTTTTTACCACGGATCGGCGTTTTAAACTATTTTTCACGTGGGGCCGGCGTTTCTCAGCGTTTTAAGAGGGCTTTGACCTATACAGCTTTCGAACGTTCTCATCGACTAACCTACCTAGTCTAGCATTCCCCATCTTTTATAAAAAGGCTAGGTTCACTAAATTCTGACCACAGCTTTCCGAAGGGTACATTTTCCTGAGCATAAATCTAGTTTAGTATGCAAAACTAGTTTGACGTAATCCTAAGATCCAAACCGTGCCTAGGGGTAATACCTAGAACTAAAGACCTACCTAACGTTGCCTTCAGGGACCTAATTAACCCCCTATATCTCTCCAAAAGGTCAGGCACTCTCGTATCGGGCCTATACGAGTCGTTGCCCCCTACCATCGTCACCAACACCTAGTGACGGGAGGCAACATCAATCCTCTCTACTTCGTCTCTAATTCTGTCAACCCTGGTCTCTGGTAGACAGACCCTCCTCCTCTTGGTTGGATTCCGTTCAACGAACTCCTTATCCATATGACGCACTAAGGAGTCCTCAATTAAAATCGTTTCCCCCTCGTTCACATCCCTATCCAACTGGGCGAAAGGGTTCGAAACCTCGATAGGGGGGGATTCCTATCACCTAACGTAGGTGGCCTAGCTCCACCCTTAACTTCTCTAAATCCCTCCCCGTCTACTAATCTTGGACCAACCTTAACCCCTTCATCAACTCTGTCCAACCTTCCCGATAAGCTACCTATACTAGAAACTATGTTCCTCACCTCACCCTTCAAATTACTAACGTCTTCACCGTTAGTATAGGTTCGGCCTTCGTCAACTGTAATCCTACCGCTGCCCTCATCAAGCGTTGCAAGTCTTTCCGTCACCTCGCGTACACTACGTTTTATATCAACCACCGCTTCCTTTAAATCACAAAAGAAAGAAACCGATCTCTCGGTAATCGCCATAGGATCGCCGTTGTAATCCTTAAAATCTGTATACCACAGATTAACCCCACACCTAACACACGACGCTTTCTGCGACGGCATCGCGCAAGTTAAAGTAGTTAATGTTTATAACCGTCACAAATTTAAGTTAAATTAAGCCAACACGCTATGAAAACACGCTATGAAAGCTATATAAAATTCAGAACTTTCCAAAAGTAAATTAATCGGCAATATCCAAAAGTAGAAACTATCAGAGAGGCCCAGGGAACGCGTCCGCTCAGTAAACAGTGTGGCTGGTGAGTGACTTTAACTTAATATATACCCATACTCGTATGATGATGATGATGATGAATCTGTTGGGGGTGATTGCTCTTTGAATGGGTGATGTATGTTGATTTTGATTGATAAATTTGAACATATTGACAACAACATTGAATTTGTATAAGTCGATTAGTTTTAAAATATTTGATTTAGCTCTTTAAAAACTGGGGAAGTGCAACTTTTTTAGCATTATTTGAGAGAGAGCTCACAGACATTTTTTTATACATGACTTCTAAAGGATGTTTCGTATATTTCTTTGAGCTACAATGGTTAATGTAATATAATAAATGTGGTTGGATGAAGTAATAATACAAGGTAATGAGCGAGTTTTCAGGGAGTCATATTTAATTTAAATAATATGAATACAAATCTTTATATTTCGGATGTGATATTATATTGTGCATGACTTTTGAAATTTAGGTTTTCATCTAAATTAATGCCAAGCACATTAACTTCATTCACCCTTGCGAGAGTAGTATTCCCAACTTTTATTTTATAGTTTGTATGCACATATTTTGTGGTAATAATCATATAAGATAGCTTTGTCAAATTCAGGTAAAGTTTATTAGCACACACCCATTATACACATGCTCTAATTGCCTGTTCGTTTCACTTGTCGGAAGGTCTAAATTATGATGGGAAGAAGTAAGGGTGGCATCATCTGCATACTGGGTACAATTTAATGTGATTGAGAGATGAAAATCGCTGAAGTGGATTAGAAATAGTAATGGCCCAGGAATAGAGTACATGCTCGTGAGACCCTACGAGTTAGCATCGCCTTGTCGGAAAAATTATCTTTTAATCTAATGCAGTGATGACGATTTGTCAGATACGATTTTAACCAATCAAAGATATTTCCTCTTATTCCGTATATGTGAAGGTTATTCAGTAAGATTTCATGTGAAAGTACGACATATTAGATGCTTCTGACAAATCAAGGAAAACCAAGGTAGTGTGTTTTTTGTTGTTTAAGTTCTGATATACATTTTCTAATAGCAAGTTTATGGCATTTTCCGTTGTATGTCCACCTCTAAACCGAAAATGTGTTTTAGTTAAAATATTGTATTTGATTAAGAATTTAGTAAGTTTAATGTATACGATTTTTTCAGATACTTTACTTAAAGTTGGCAATTACTTAAAGTTGGCAATTACTGATTCAGTCATTTGTGTACTGAGTGCGATTGCAATTTCATCCGATATTAATTTGTAAATTTTTACTAGGATCGTGTTGATGTTAGAATCTTTATTTTTCAGATTTTTTATTGCAAAAGAGATATCGTTCGCAAAGATTGGGTTAAAGAAAAATTAGTTTGGAGTGGTTTGTGGCATGTATTGTCGAAAGTAAGTGTCAGTATTTGGAATCGAGGCTGCAGTATTGGAGCCAATATTTGCAAAGAAACTGTTTAATAACTTGGCAATGTTTGGGATCACTGTAAGAATTTCCGTCTTGTGTGTGGGGGACTAAATCTTTTAGAATGCTACACAGCCTTTTTGGATTGGAATTTTCTTCATCAATTTTTGAACAATAGTGATCTATTTTCTTTCTTTAAATGAGTGCATTACTGTAAGTCTGTAACAGTCATTTTTTTATGTCTGTTCGGTAATAATACCAGCTTTCCATAATTTAAAGAGAACATGTTTGCGTTTAATACTCACAATGAGCGCTGGAGTGATCCATTAGTTGTTGTATTTAGTTTTAGATATTACTTTTCATTTAAGAAGAAAGTTTGTGTTGAATATATCCATTAGTATGCTTGAGAATACTTAACTTTTTTTCCAATGTCATAGTTATGTTCGTTTATTCCAGTCCAGTCAAAAGTTGTTATTTCTCTAAGGAATTTTCGTTTATTAGTATGGCTGTAAAATCTGTAGTCAACTTTTATATTTTCCTGTGCGGAGAAGTGGGTGGTTATTAGCATGGTGTATGTAGGCAAGTGATCTGTGATATTTAATATAATTATACCTGAAACGCAGTCAAAGGGGAACCGTACCCAGATTTGATCTAGCAAAGTCGAATTTCTAATATCATTGTGAAGGAAGCTTGCCTTATTATTTGAATGTTCTTTTGTGACATCAATATTTAAGTCTCCTGCAGTGACACAACTGTTACCGATATGACTGGAAGTTAGAATTCTACTGACATTTGTAATAAAAGTTGACAAGTCACCAGCTGGTGGTCGGTGGGTGCCTAAAATTGAATGTTAGATGTTATGAATACACATTTCAATTGCAAAGGTTTCTGAAGTTGTTGTTGTTGGTTAGCCGATCAGCTCACCCTGATCGAGCAAGCCGGTGGCACGCAGGTAACAGAGCGCCCTCTCCGGAGTGGACCAGAGGTTCAGCGCACTAGTGGTGTTGTGCTGTGTTCTATGTTGTGCTAGAGCGGTACAGTCTGTCATAATGTGTTCAATTGTTTGTGGTGTGTCCTGGCACAGGTGGCAGGTGTCGTCTGTGGAGTTGTATAGTCTGTGTTTATATGTCTGTAAGTTGGGGTGATGCCCACATCGGAATCGTGCTAAGTTAACTCGATCCGATCTACTCAGGCTGGTCTCTGACCTGTCAATGGGTGGCGGATTCGCACCTAGGACCCATTCGGACCGAGTCGTGTCAGTGCTTTGTGGGTTAGGTGTGTGTTACACAGACCCGGATCTAGGGGGGGGCTATGTGGGCTGCAGCCACGGGCCCCGAATTTGAGGGGGCCCCCCAAATTTTCTACGTTATTTATTTTAATTTTAGGTTTTTACATTTATTATTACATTCAATATGCTTATGCAGCATCAGCTTGGAGAAGTTTTCCCCAATGTCTTAAATGCATACCGAATGTATTTGTCATTGATGGTGACCAATTGTACCGGCGAACGGAGTTTTTCTAAGTTAAAGCGACTGAAATGTTGCACACGTTCAACAATGAAGCAAAAGCGATTACAGTCACTGGCAATTCTCTATGTTGAACATGCTCTGGCGAAAGAAGTCGATTTTCGAAATATTATTAATGAATTTGCACAAAAAAAGGCTCCTCGGTTCAATCGGTTGCCAGCTCATAATCAGTAGGTAGGTGTGTATAAAATTATTAATTCAGGAAAATATAATATGTAAAATAAAGTAAAATATTTGTAAAGTAAAATATGTTTGTTCTGAAAACTAAATAAATAAAGTAAAGTAATATGTTTGTTCTGAAAACCTTTAATTTTCCTCGTAAACAAAGCTTATAATCCTTATATAATAAAAATTGTAGCCAAGGGGGGCCAAAAAAAAAAAAATTAGCCACGGGACCCCATTCTTCTAGATCCGGGCCTGTGTGTGTATGTGTGTTTTTTGTACTGTGTGATGTCTGAGGGGCGTGGTATGGAATGGAGTATTTGGTTATAATGTGTCTCTGGTGTGACCTTAATGGTGCGAGGTGTTGGTGCATGATTGTACATGTGTGGCAAGGGTGTTGTGGGCTTATTAGTTGTCGCTGCTGCCATGAATTATGTTCCCCTCATGTCTAAATGTTCCCTAATTTTCAGTATTTTTTGTTTCTGTGTGCAGGTGTTCCATTGGTGTTGTTTGAGTACATCCTGTAATGATATGAAGTGCGTTTTTTTGTATTGTCTGTAAGGTGTTTATGTGTGTGTTTGAGATAATGGGTGCCCAGCATGGGCTAGCATAGTCCATAACTGAGCGAATATATTGTCTGTATATGAGTGATGTTGTTTCCTGCTGGTGTCCAAAGTTTGTGCCTGTCAGTACCCTAAGCGTGTTAAGTCTTGACGTACACTTGTTTTTAATGTCCTGAATGTGGTTTGCAAAAGATAATGATGTGCTGTATGTGACCCCAAGTATTTTGGTCCTGTGAGTGTGTGGAATGTTGATGTTGTTTAGTGTAAGCTGTGGAGTTATCTTGTGTTCTTTTGTGTTGCTTGTTAGCAAGGTGATGGTTGATTTTGTGGCACTACTTTGAGTCTATTGTGTGTGAGCCAGTCTTGTATACTGTTTATGTATGTTTGTATGTTATTTGTAGCGCTGTCGATGTTGTTGTGGGTGGATGTTAGAGTGATGTCATCTGCATATGATGATAAGGTAAGCTTGTTATATATGGGCGTTGGAATGTCATGCGTGTATAAGTTGAAGAGTGTTGGTGAGAGAACAGAGCATTGAGGGACCCCGTTCGGAAAAAGCTTGTTTTTGGATGACTTGCCATTAAATGTGACATGTGAATATCTTCCTGAAAGATAGTTGCTCAGCAACTTTTTGTGTTATTGTGCATGTTTGTGTTGAGTATTTTGTTGATGAGAGGGAAGCGTGGGATAGCGTCAAATGCTTTACTAATGTCTATTGTTGCTAAACTGTACGTTGAGCTGGTTGTCTGGAGTTGATGCCATCCATGATGTGCTGCCTGAGGTTAGTGAGTAATGTCGTGGTTGAGTGGTGAGGTCTGAATCCATGTTGAGTAGGCGATAGTGGTATATGTGGGTTGGTGATTTGTAAGTTTAGTCTTTCTGTTACTTTGGAAGGTGTGCAGAGTAAAGTAATGGGTCTATAGGAAGCTGGTTCTGTTGGATTTTTGTTTGGTTTGAGTAGTGTAATAATTTTACCTTGTTTCCATATGTTAGGAATAATACAGTGTTGGTATGAATATGTGCTGATATTTGTGAGAGCTAGTATTCCCTGTAGGCCCAAGTATTTAAGGTGTACGTTAGATATGTTGTCTGGTCCAGTAGCCTTCGAATTCTTAATGTTTTTGATGATCTTGGTGGTCTGGTCTGTATTGAAGGGTGTAATGGTCGTGTCGAGTCTGTAGGTTTTCTTGTGTCTGGCTGTTTGTCTGTCTGCGTGTTTCTGGTTGTTGTCTCTGTTTAGGTGACTTATCTTTGCGTAGTGATTAACTAGAATGTTAGCTTGTTGTGTATATGTTGGGATATTATTTTGGCTGCGACATATAGCCGCGTGTGAGGTGTGAATGCCACTGTCAGAGTGGGTAATGCTGTTTATAGTCTTGTATAGCCTGGATGTATCTGTGGAGTGGTTTAGTGTTGTTATGAATTCCCTAAATGTTTCTGTTAGTTTTTCTTTAAGTTTGTTGTTTATTTCTGTGTTGAGCTGTTGTATTTGCTGTTTTATGGCTTCTGTGCAGTGATGTAGGTCTCGAGATCGGTCTCGGTCTCGAGACCGATCTCGAGACCCAATTTGCAGATCTCGATCTCGATCTCGGTCTCCGCTATTTAGATCTCGGTCTCGATCTCGGTCTCGAGAGACGCGGTCTCGGTTTTTCTCCTCGAGACCTTTCGAGACCTCTGGAGACCGTAATAAAAAATACATGTTATTGGCATACTCATGATGGTGGCTTGGTTGAACAGACACAATTCAGAATATTTATGAAAGTTTGTAAAAGTAAGGGACTCTAGGTATTCACTAATCAGTCAACCGTTTTTGAGTTGCCACGTTTGTCGTGCGGGGGGGTTTGGGTCTGGATTTTTTTAGGTTAGCGCTACAAAAAAATTTGCCACCTCCGCCCCCGTCAGTTTATTAATATACTTAACATAGTCTAATTTCCATAGTAGTGTAAAACAAATTGAAAGGGCATGAACTTGGTCTCGATCTCGATCTCGGTCTCAAATTTTAAGGGTCTCGATCTCGGAAGGTAGATCTCGATCTCGAACCTTTGATCTCGGTCTCGATCTTGGTCTCACAGGATAGGTCTCGGTCTCGGTCTCAGTCTCGGACTTGGTGGTCTCGACTACATCACTGCTTCTGTGTGTGGTGTTTATGTGTTATGTTTGAGGTTGTTACGTTGCCTTATGAGGTGGGCTATTTCTCTAGTGTAATTTGGGTTGTATTTCCTAATGTTGCCCTTGGGTATGTGTTTGTTTGCATTATTGATGATCTGATTGAATGTCTTGAGTGTTGTATTGATGTTTATGATGGGTGTGCTGTTTAATGTGGTGAATTGTTCTTCAGTCTATTTTGAACTGTACCCAATCAGCTTTCTTGTCATTTCTGTAAGTGTGTCTAAGGCTGTTGGGGCAGAGTGCAGAACGTGTTGTAATGATGATGGGCAGGTGGTCTGATGACAGTTGTTTTTCTGTTCTCCAGTGTGTATGTGTTGCTAGTGAGGGAGAACAGAACGTTATGTCTGGGGAGGAGTTTGAGTATCATGCTTGATGTGGTATGTGTGTATGTTCTTCTGTGTTGTTAAGAATGAAGAGGCTGTTTAGTTGTGTGGCTATGTTGGCGCCTCTGGTGTTGTTTTGGTTGTGAAGGTACTAACTAGTGTTTTTAGCGTTGAAGTCTCCTCCTAAGATAACATTAGTGAGAGAGGCCAGATTGTGTGACTGTGGATTGTAATTGGCTGGCACCTGAGGTGAACTATCTGGTGGGATGTAGATGTTGATGATGTGGTGTGTTTTGCGCGTGTTTTAATGTTAACTGCCTGTATTTCTATCGTGTTACCTGCTTGGATTGTGTTTGTAATATTTTGGGCGGCATCAGTGTAGCTAATGCTTTTACGTATGTAAGTGATGAGTCAACCCCCGTGACCTTCAGTACGATCTTGACGGATCACCGTGAAGTCAGGGATTGGGGTTTTGTGTGTGCGTTTTAGTTTTGTTTCTTGTATAAATGCTCTATGAATGTTTTGTTTGTGTACGAATTCCCTAAGCTGCATGATTTTGTTTGTGAGGCCATCTACGTTGTACTGTAATATGTTAATGTTATGCTTCTGTATGTGTCTCATGGTCCTATTGTATCTCTCTTTGTGTATGGTGAAATGTGTAAGTTGTAGTGGGGCCTGGATTAGCCTTAATGTCGCCGGAGAGTAAGAGTAGTCCGGGGAGAATGCAATTGCTCCCAGTAAATGAAAAAAATAGCACGCTGGTATAGGTCTGGCCCCGGAAGCCGATCGCCACTCTGACCGTGCCACGCAACAGGTCGTCAACTGCCAGTCTGGCCAACCGTAGACAGCCCGCTGCACGGAGATTTGAGGAAGTTTGGACACCAGCGCGTTGATGTTTCGGTTTGACGTCGCCTCTTCTTCGCGTTGACATGTCCCGTGCTGAAGGATACAGCCACTGTTAGAAGCTTCCTCGTCATCTGCTAAATGGCGACATACGTTGAGGTTTTTAGCTCCTTCCTATCAGTTTCTTATTATCTTTGGTCAAAATGTGCTGTTTAGTGTTTAATACTCTCATTTCTTTTTGTACCTTATTTTCTTTATTAATTTGTCCAACAATTTGGGATTTTTTTCATAAAAATATTGTGTATATATAATGTGATTTAATCATCTACTTATCCGGTCGTCTGGTTACAGTAAGAAAGCTTTCAAAAAGTTTTTCAGTTATGCTCAAATATATTTTTACTTTTTACACGACTCACAATCTGTTAAAAATCGAGGAATAAAGTTGATAAGCACGGTGGATTAAGATTTTAATGCTACTAATTTTATATAGTAAGGGGATGTGGCTTAAGTAGTTAGTACCTAGGCCTGTATATGTACGTTTTCGATATATGGAAGTGCTGAATTTATTATTTTGCTTTGTTATTGTTATATTTAAAAAGGGTAGGGTGTTGTTAGATTCATCTTCTTTAGTTAACTTGATGGTTTGATGCTGGGAATTGAGATAGTTAAGAAAAAGAGGGGCGTGGTTAGCATTGTGAAAGAGGAGAAAAGTGTCATCGACATATCTTTTATATAGGTGTGGTTTGTAATAGGTGGGGCAATGGAGTAGCCAGTTATTTTCATGATAACAGAGAAAGATGTTAGCTAGTGTGGCACTTAGGGGGGATCCCATGGCTAGTGAATAGGTTTGTTGGTAAAGTTGTTTATTGAAAAAGAAGTAGGTGTCTGAACCGGCAAGGGTTAGCAGTTTGGTGAATTCTTGTTTCGTTAGGTTGAGAACTGTGTTCTGATTGTTAGAAAGTAAATTGTTGATGCAGATGTCGATGGTTTCTTTAATTGGTACGTTGGTGTAGAGGGATACCAGGTCCGGCGCCAGCCTATTTGGCGCCCTTAGCAGGACTGCAGCTGGCGTCCCCACCCGCCTCCCACTTCACGATTGGGTTTGCCCACAAAGTAATCAAGGTACCCATATGAAGAAACTATTTGCCTTACACTGATCTATTTTAATTTGCTAATACATACATTTATTATAAAATTATAAAATCATTTCACAGTTCAAGAAAGTGTCATGACCAATCAAAACAGCGAGTAAAGCGAGGCATATGTAGTAACAAATCAGAACGCTCAAAAGTGCTAAAATATGCGTGCAAAAAGGACATATCTACTGTTTTTTCCAAGCAAGCAGGGCATATGTCACATAAAAACAGTTATTCGCTTATTGACGACTCCCGGAACTCATATTAAGCCGTAAATAAGCCGAGTCGCTTATTGACGACTCCCGTCTGTGCGCGCAACATTTTTAAATCGCTTATTTACGACTCCCGTCCCTAAAGGGTTAAAGGTCGTGATAGTGAAAGTTCTATAATGACCCAATAAGATGAATAAGTTAATTATGTAAATATCAGTCAAGCTAAACTGGTGTACATACGTCGTACAACCTTTCATCATTTGTCTATGCTTCTCATTCCTTCATTATTTTTTTCATGTTGTTCTTACATAATACTATCAGACGTGCACAGGGCGGGAGGCGCTGGCGCCTCCCAGATCTTTCGCGCCCTTAGCATTTACTAACCTCGCCTAATGGAACCGGCGGCCCTGAGGGATACTATGTCAAAGCTGTGCATATGGAGATTGTTTGAATTGTTCAACTTCAGTATTTCTTTGGCGAATTCGTAGGAATTGGGGACGGAATATTCATTGTGCGTTAGGGGGGTTAGGATGGGAATTAGGAATTTTGCTAGGTGGTAATTATGGGTGGTGTAGGCGGAGAGGATAGGTCTAATGGGTAAGTTTGGTTTGTGTATTTAGGGAGGCCGTAAAGAGTACCCGGAGACGAGCCGGAAGAGCGTATTTGGTTGTAAACATCCTCCGAAATTTTATTTTGATCATATAATTTTTTGAGGAAATGGTTGATTTCATTTTCAAGTTTTAGGGAAAATGTTAAAGGATTGTCATTGATCTTTTTGAATTTGGTGGAGTCGTTGAGGATGTTATTAACCTTATTAACATAATCTGATTTGTTAAGAAGAACGGTACCTTTGCCTTTGTCAGGACGTGACATTGTGATGGAGTCATCCCAGGATAATTCTTTTAGGCAAGCGATATCTTTACTACTGATTAAGGGTGGAAAAACTTCATGAGGTTTAAAGTTATAAACGTGTTTATTAGCAATATGGGTAATTGAAGACTTTAGAAATGGAAGTTTTGTCTCGTCAGCTATTGGGAATCGTTTTAGACTATGGAACAGTTTTTCAAATGATAAAAAGTGTTTAAAATAACTTATCTTAAAATTTGGTAACTTAAAATTTAGGCCCCAAAGAGAGAAGTCGTCTTTCGTTGTTGCTGAAAGTTCTCTTAGAAAAATTAAAAATTGTTTGATCGGGATTTAGAGATTGAAGGTTGGAGTTCAGGCCCAATTGATTTAATTTTCTATTCCAGGGTTCGTACACACCAACTCTTGAATAGAATGTGAGGGCGCTAGTCATTACACTCTGACGGGATGCAAGTTAACACAGCCTGTCACATATTTAAAGAACCGAGGAAATGCATAACGCTTTCGCGTCCAGAGGTATTTCATGTGTTAACCCTCCCGCACTCGAGGTAATGACCAGTATTTCATTAAAACTATCTGGTGCATTGCTGGGTCCCATAAATGCAATGCAACTAGACTATGCTGGGTCCGACAGTATTATGAATAATCGTGCGTGTTCATGCATGTTATTCCATAGTAGCTCTTGGTTTACTTTGCCGAAACCGAAGTTTACAAATAATAAAAGGGTCAACACAGTGACTAACATTTCATAAATTTACTTCAATAACCCAAACGCTTCGTTAACACAGTTGCCATCTTCTGTGACAAATAAAGATAATATAAATAATTAAAAATACAGCGTGAAAATTTACAAAATTAAAATTAAGATTAAAATACCAATTAAATACAATTAAAATGAAAAGATAACTAGACAGTATAAATTACATAGATTGTGTACTAAAGTGTACTAAAGTGAGGAACCCATGTGCCATAATCTGTTGTGAGAAGTGATCTTCTCGTATTATAGGTATAAATATGTTTTGAATATCCTTTCAAAAGTTAATATAAAAAATAGCTTTACACGAATTAATTAACACAGTCGGATCTGCACAATTTTTTGATGACTTTTGACGAGCAGTAATATTACATGACCGAAAATCTAAAGTGCCACGTCTAAACGCGCGAACGAAAGAACAGGAGTACACATGCCCAACTAAATTTATAAAAATCGGCTGACAATTAAATTATCTTTACATTATGTAAATAAAATTTGTCAAAAGTAAGAACGCGATTTAAAAATAGTCAAATTCTCTCATTAAAATGGCTTCCTTCCTAAAAACACGAACTCAACAATTATCACAATTCAGGTGAAGAAATTTTATAAAAATGGCACTCAGAAGAATCGAGGAACAACAACAATGACAAAAAAATCCTTCTACCTCTGCCCAAACATTCCCCCGCTCTCGCAAGAGACTCCATGAGGGAACAGGATGCACTGGAGAGAGGTATACCTTCTACCTCCACCTCATGCGCTGCTTTCCCCGCATCCGAAAAGGTCCCCCCTCCATCAACGAATTGAAGAATTTAATGCGACCAAACAATGACAGGAATGACAGGCGTTTACCGGTGAAAATAAACAATTAGCTTTATATTTGGACTCATACCTGTTATTTATCCTAAACTGTATGGAAAAAAGAATGACAGAATAAACAAATTAAGAGGAGGACAATGAATGAAAACAGTGCATAAACTCGCTTAATGAGAGAATATCTACTTTAGCATTCGGATTCCAGAACCAGGCGAGAGCAAATGAAAAGTTAAAGAACGGCCTTAAACAGGAACCGTATAAAGCTCTATACTTCATCGGGAGACATGGAGTCCCACAAGGTTCCCAAGTTCCCAAGTTCCACGTTCTCTATCAAAATCGCCAAAGATGCAATAAGAGAAAAACTCCGTATAAACATTCCTCAAAACGTCATTACGGAGGCACATCGAGTTGGAAAATGCACGATATTTCATGATATCGCAGAACTGACAAGCATAAACAATACTTCAGAAACAACGTCCATTTCAGAAGATGTGGCTTAACAATGCGGGTTGCTCGAATTAGTAGTAATAAGCAAATACTTCAAACTTGCTCTTTCGATGAAATAAATTTGCAGCTCATCATTTCAACTGCCATTCTGAAACAGAGTCCATATTAGAGCAATTTAGCAGACAGGCGGGCAATACATTTTCAGAACTCCAACAAAGAGAGCAACACAAAATTGCAGACGAAGGATAAGCACAAAATAACAGAGAATGTTCTTTTAATAGATTCACAGTAATAACTGAATCTACACACAGTATTAAAACCAAAAGTTAGCAGCTGACGAGAAAGCTTCTAGCACTGGCTGTATACTCCAGCACGGGACACGTCAGCGCGTCAACGTCAACGAAAAAACGTGGAACTTCAACGCGAAGAAGAGGCGACATCAAACTGAAGAGATCAACACGCTAGAGGCCAAACCTCCCCAAATCTCCGTGGAGCGGGCAATCTACGGTTGGCCAGCCAGACTGGCAGTCAACGGCCTGTTGCGTGGCACGGTGTCATTTGCGTGCCGGACGTGCTCCCAGGACTACTCTTACTCTCCGGCGACATTAAGACTAATCCAGCCCCTACTACAACTTACATATGTCACCATACACAAAGACATAGACACAATAGGACCATGAGACACATACAGAAGCATAATATTAACATATTACAGTACAACGTAGATGGCCTCACACACAAAATCATGCAGCTTAGGGAATTCGTACACATTATATATACACAATATTTTTATGAAAAAAATCCCAAATTATTGGACAAATTAATAAAGAAAATAAGGTACAAAAATAAATGAGAGTATTAAACACTAAACAGTACATTTTGACCAAAGATAATAAGAAACTGATAGGAAGGAGCTAAAAACCTCAACGTATGTCGATATTTAGCAGCTGATGAGGAAGCTTCTAACAGTGGCTGTATCCTCCAGCGCGGGACACGTCAACGCGAAGCAGAGGCGACGCCAAACCGAAACATCAACGCGCTGGTGTCCAAACTTCCTCAAATCTCCGTGCAGCGGGCTGTCTACGGTTGGCCAGACTGGCAGTTGACGGCCTGTTGCGTGGCACGGTCAGAGTGGCGAGCGGCTCCCGGGGCCAGACCTATACCAGAGTGCTATTTTTTTCATTTACTGGGAGCAATTGCATTCTCCCCGGACTACTCTTACTCTCCGGCGACATTAAGGCTAATCCAGGCCCCACTACAACTTACACATGTCACCATACACAAAGAGAGATACAATAGGACCATGAGACACATACAGAAGCATAATATTAACATATTACAGTAAAATGTAGATGGCCTCACAAACAAAATCATGCAGCTTAGGGAATTCGTACACAAACAAAACATTCACATAGCACTTATACAAGAAACAAAACTAAAACGCACACACAAAACACCCACCATCCCTGACTTCACGGCGATCCGTCGAGATCGTACTGAGGGTCACGGGGGTTGACTCATCACTTACATACGTAAAAGCATTAGCTACACTGATGCCACCCAAAACATTACAAACACAATCCAAGCAGGTAACACGATAGAAATACAGGCAGTTAACATTAAAACACACGCAAAACACAACGCCACACTCATCAACATTTACATCCCACCAGATAGTTCACCTCAGGTGCCAGCCAATTACAATCCACAGTTACACAATCTGGCCTCTCTCACTAATGTTATCTTAGGAGGAGACTTCAACGCTAAAAACACTAGTTGGTACCTGCACAACCAAAACAACACCAGAGGCGCCAACATAGCCACACAACTAAACAGCCTCTTCATTCTTAACAACACAGAAGAACATACACACATACCACATCAAGCATGATACTCAAACTCCTCCCCAGACATAACGTTCTGTTCCCCCTCATTAGCAACACATACACACTGGAGAACAGAAAAACAACTGTCATCAGACCACCTGCCAATCATCATTACAACACGTTCTGCACTCTGCCCCAACAGCCTTAGACACACTTACAGAAATGACAAGAAAGCTGATTGGGTACAGTTCAAAATACAGATTGAAGAACAATTCACCACATTAAACAGCACACCCATCATGAACATCAATACAACACTCAAGACATTCAATCAGATCATCAATAATGCAAACAAATACATACCCAAGGGCAACATTAGAAAATACAACCCAAATTACACTAGAGAAATAGCCCACCTCATAAGGCAACGTAACAACCTCAAACATAACACAAACACCACACACAGAAGCCATAAAACAGCAGATACAACAGCTCAACACAGAAATAAACAACAAACTAAGAAAAACAAACAGAAACATTTAAGGAATTCATAACAACACTAAACCACTCCACAGATACATCAAGGCTATACAAGACTATAAACAGCATTACCCACTCTAACAACGGCTTCACACTTCATACGCGGCTATCTGTCGCAGCCAAAATAATATCCCAACATATACACAACAAGCTGACATTCTAGTTAATCACTACGCAAAGATAAGTCACCTGAACAGAGACAACAACCAGAAACACGCAGACAGACAAACAGCCAGACACAAGAAAACCTACAGACTCGACACGACCATTACACCCTTCAATACAGACCATACCACAAAGATCACCAAAAGCATTAAGAATTCGAAGGCTACTGGACAAGACAACATATCTAACATACACCTTAAACACTTGGGCCCACAGGGAATACTAGCTCTCACAAATATCAGCACATATTCATACCAACACTGTATTATTCCTAACATATGGAAACAAGGTAAAATTATCACACTACTCAAACCAAACAAAAATCCAACAGAACCAGTTTCCTATAGAACCATTACTTTACTCTGCACACCTTCCAAAGTAACAGAAAGACTAATCTTACAAATCACCAACCCACATATACCACTATCGCCTACTCAACATGAATTCAGACCTCACCACGACATTACTCACTAACCTCACGCAGCACATTATGGATGGCATCAACTCCAGACGACCAGCTCAACGTACACTATTAGCAACAATAGATATTAGTAAAGCATTTGACGCTATCCCACGCTTCCCTCTCATCAACAAAATTCTCAACACAAACATGCAGAATAACATCAAAAGGTAGCTGAGCAACTATCTTTCAGGAAGATACTCACATGTCACATTTGATGGCAAGTCATCCAAAAACAAGTTTTTTCCGAACGGGATCCTCAAGGCTCTGTTCTCTCACCAACACTCTTCAACTTATACATGCATGACATTCCAACACCCATAGATAACAAACTTACCTTGTCATCATATGCAGATGACATCACTCTAACATCCACCCACAACAACATCGACAGCGCTAGAAATAACCTACAAACATACATAAACAGTATACAAGATTGGCTCACACACAATAGACTCAAAGTAGTGCCCACAAAATCAACCATCACCTTGCCAACAAGCAACACAATAGAACACCAGATAACTCCACAGCTTACACTAAACAACATCAACATTCCACACACTCACAGGACCAAAATACTTGGGGTCACATACAACACATCATTATCTTTTGCAAACCACATTCAGGACATTAAAAACAAATGTACGTCAAGACTTAACACGCTTAAGCTACTAACAGGCATAAACTTTGGACACCAGCAGGAAACACCACTCATATACAAACAATATATTCGCTCAGTTATGGACTATGATAGCCCATGCTGGGCACCCATTATCTCAAACACACACATAAACACCTTACAGACAATACAAAAAAACGCACTTCGTATCATTACAGGATGTACTCAAACAACACCAATAGAACACCTGCACACAGAAACAAAAAATACTGAAAATTAGGGAACATTTAGACATGAGGGGAACACAATTCATGGCAGCAGCGACAACTAACCCACAACACCCTTGCCACTACATGTACAATCATGTACCAACACCTCGCACCATTAAGGTAACACCAGAGACACATTATAACCAAATACTCCATTCCATACCACGGCCCACAGACATCACACAGTACAGAAAACACATACACACACACACCTAACCCACAAAGCACTGACACGACTCGGTCCGAATGCGGTCCTAGATGCGAAGCCGCCACCCATTGACAGGTCAGAGACCAGCCTGAGTAGATCGGATCGAGTTAACTTAGCACGATTCCGATGTGGACATCACCCCAACTTACAGACATATAAACACGGACTAGACAACTCCACAGACGACACCTGCCACCTGTGCCAGGACACACCACAAACAATTGAACACATTATGACAGACTGTACCGCTCTAACACAACATAGGACACAACATAACTAGTGCGCTGAACCTCTGGTCCACTCCGGAGAGGGCGCTCTGTTACCTCCGTGCCGCCGGCTTGCTCAATCAGGATGGGCTGATCGGCTAACCAACAACAATAACAACAACAACTTTGTTCCTCCTACTTATCCTTCCACAACGAAATAAAATTCATTCACAGTTTCAGCATTAATAACTCTTTCCGAAAAATTTACTACAATCTCTAACCAGAAATTTTCTCAGTAACATTTATCAACCCCCCCTTAAAGTCCTCACTGTTAAAAAAGATATACAATACTTTTATTTTCCCACCTACGACTACATTAGTTATAAAATACAATCAGAACTTCGCCACCTACTCACCCCTCTTTACCCTCAAATTAACCTTCAATTTGTATTCACTAATAATAATAGCATTAAATCGTATCTCAACCATAAAGAAAAAAAATCCCAGCCCCTTGTTTCGTCCACTATCTACTATTTCAACTGTACTCGCTGCAAAGCGAGTTATATTGGTAGCACCATTCGCCAGTATCAAACAAGAGTGGACGAACATCGCGGCATTTCTACCAGAACATCACAACCTTTAAATAAACCATCGAAATCAGCAATAAGAGATCATTGCCACCTCCACAATCACCCACTGCTCCCCACCAATTTCAAAATTATCTTTTCAGCATCCTCGAATCCCTATATATCCTTAGTAAAAAACCAACCCTCAACGATTACAGTTCCGCATTCAACTTAATTAAACATAGCTAAATAATTCCTCCGAACCATCATTGAAAAAGAAATCCGCCACCACTCTTCGACTTCTAACATGGCTACTTCAACAGTCAACCATTCCCAACCTTTATACAATTAGATTAAACTCCTCCTCATACAATAACCCGGTAAGTTTTGTTTTCAATATTCGTTTCACCCTATAACATTTACCTCTCTACATTTTATGTAATTTTTTTTAACTTTAATTTATTATCATAAGACTGTACAAATATATTGTATAAAATCTTTCACTATATTTGTTTACTTTTTATTTCTTAGCACTGATGATGGAAATTGAATTTCCGAAACGTCTGACTAATAAACATGTACCACCTTCTCGTCCTCTTATTCCTTACTAAGTTGCGGTTCCCCAAGAACAAACCCTTCAATCAAGTATATATTATATATATATATATGCGTGCAGGACGGCAAACAAATCTAATGCATTGCTTAACCATTTGTAAGGGGTTCCAAAAAACCTTAGCCCCCCCCATTTGCAGATTACATGTTTACTTATATCGAAATAGTTTTTAGTGATTATAAAAATATATAAAATTCTTTATTTATTGCAGGTATTAAAATTACTCTAGCTGATAAAGTGATAATATAATGGCTTCTCAATTAATTGGTGATTCGGAGAGGCAACGTGTGATAGATCGCATACGAGCAATAACATTTCGGGAAGCTCGTGATGCTGAAGCCACCTTTATAACACGTTCATGGGTTGCCAAAAAGTTGCGAAGAAGTGAGGACTTCGTCAAAAGAAATTGGAATAAAACTTTGGATGAATGTGAAATAGATACAACCAAATCTGGGCGCCCAAATTTGCCACTCTCTCAGGAAACAAAGGACATCATTGAAAGCGGTACGCGTAAGCGGAAAAACAGCTGTGCTAAACTTTCTAGAGCAGTGATGCACAAACCCTGGCCCGCGGGCCAAATTTGGCCCCCACGGTTCTTTTCAATTCACATTTTTCACATGAAAAGGGTAGCTACCCAAAGAAAAATCTGAAATATTACCCCTGGTTATAAAAATGCATATTTATAAAAAATAGAATATCTATATATCTGGCCCCTACATATAAAACAGATGGTTGGTTTGGCCCTCACATCAAAAAAGTTTGTGCACCACTGTTCTAGAGAGATCGAAGTGTTGAGAGGAAAGATCGTTAGTGGTGAGATCATTCGACTGTACCGTCATAGGCAAGGTATAAAGCCTTGGCATGAACTTCCAAAGCCAAGAAAAACTCAACTTAACATCGATGACAGAATGTGGTTTGCTCATTATCTTGAAGATTGGGATGTGGATGATTTCATGCATTTAGCTCTCCGATTAATTTTTTGTTTACGTAACACGTCGGCCTAACTACCAAAATGATCGAGTGTGGGCCACAACACCAGATGAAATCGATGACACTGAACATTATCGCGAATTATTAAAAAGTCCAGACTGTGTTGGTGTGTTTGTTTTGTTCACTGCAAAGAAGCTCATGTGGGTGCTGAAGCCAAATGGTCAGAGTTGGGATGGATAGTATTTTCGTGATATTATTCTATCCCAGCATGTCATTCCTTTTCTAAGAAACACAAACAATGTTATGGATGTCGATCAGGTCACACTTTTGCACGATAAGGCACCCTGCTTTAAGGCATTAGCCACTCAACAGTTGTTGCGGAACCATGAGATCGATTTCTTTGGAAATGAAGAATGGCCAGGAAATTCTCCTGACCTGAACGTCTGTGAACAAATTGGATCAGTTATAAAGGACAAGGTTGAATGTCTCTTGTTTCAAGAACCTGCAGCAAATCGATTTTCGAAGGATACAATGACGCAACACACTGAAACTGTTTTAGCAAATTTGCGTGACGATCAAGATCTATTCACGTCACTTTTGGCAAGCTACCCAAAGCGAATTCAGGTTGTCTTGGAAGCCAATGGCGGGAACACCAAGTTTTAATTGTTTCTCATTAAATGCAGGATTAAATTCTCTTTTGTAAGGTATGTTTAGTTTTACTGTACCTCTAATGGTTTAGGCCATAGGCGGGGGGGCTAAGGTTTATTGGAGCCCGTATAGATATAATCATAGTATTAATTGGAAGAGTTCTAAAATTGTTAAAAATAAGGACATAACTAAAAGCAACATTCTGGAATGTGCACTCATCTATTTAATAAATAATTTCAATAAAAGTTCGGAAACGCATAAAATGAACCACATTTTTTTTAAATACCTTTTTGCCTATAATTTGGACTTGTTAATTTTTGGCTAAGCCTTCAAAACTATTTTGTTTACGCTGTACACAGATATATATTTTTGGCTTCTTGCCTTTTCCTTTTATTCCCTGACGAGGTGTATTGTTGAATACACGAAAGACATTAGGATATATATATATATATATACACACACCTTTGGTTAGCTTCCGCCCGAATTGTTCATTCTGACGAAGGTCAAGCTTTTCACTCCACCTTAGACCAACAGTTTAACGTGGAATCCGAACCACACCCCATCAGCAGCCCAGCGTCTTAACCCCTAGGCCACCTAGGGTACCCATTTATCTACCATCCACTTTCTTTTATTGTGTGGAAGGAT
This sequence comes from Bathynomus jamesi, assembly GCA_023014485.1. Taxonomy (NCBI): domain Eukaryota; kingdom Metazoa; phylum Arthropoda; class Malacostraca; order Isopoda; family Cirolanidae; genus Bathynomus; species Bathynomus jamesi. The sequence goes on from JAJOZX010003108.1 coordinate 495,418, forward strand.
GAACAGCTGGGTTTCGCTGGGCGCCGGCTGCCGTCGGGTCTCGAACCCGGGGCCGATGGATTCGTAGTCAGCGACGCTAACCACTACACCACCGAGGCGCATTATATATATATATATACATATATATACATATATATATACACGTGTGTGTGTGTGTGTGTGTGTGTGTGTGTGTGTGTGTTTTAAGGAAATTACTGTTTATAATCTGATTTCGTTCACTTTAAGATAGTGTATTTATATTACTGAATAAAACATTCATTATTATTATTACATATGTGCTACTTAAACCTATTAATAATGAATTGCTCTTATTGAGCAGTAATCTTTATTCATTTTCAGACAATCCATTCGAGGTGTTTATTTCAAATTTAACGTGTCTCAAACTCGTAAATGAAAACCAATAAGTATCAAAAACGTGGAAATGAGTTACAAACAAAAGTACCTTTAATGCGTTAATAAATGAATCCCATCCAAAATAGGCGGAGAACTTCTAGTTCAACGTTCGCATCCATTCTCTCCTTCTTCGTTTTTTATATCCTGACAACTTAATTGCAGCGGACCATTTGCGCATTGAAACGTTTCCACTCTGATGGCGGCTGGCTGTCCTGGGGATGTTGATATTAACTCGTTTGTCCTGGGACTTTGGTACTAACAAAGCTTTGCAGAACGTTTCGTCTTCGATAATAATGTGACTTCATTAAACGAGATGACGCTATTGAAACTTCAATTTCAACCCATTTGAAACGAGGCTTAAAACGGAATCGTAAAGCTGAGAAAACGATCAAAGGATTTGCTCAATTATGCTCGTCCGAAGTGTCGTGTGTAAGGCCGTTACAACGAGTGTTTGATTACGACTGGTTTTTATCTGAAAACGACTCAATTTCTGTTTTATTATGCGACCAGTGAAAAATTACACTTATTTTGCTTCTTTTTAAGGGTCATGTATTGTCACTTAATTCAGTTTGTAAAAAGTGTTAAAAACGATGTGTGTGTGTGTGTGTGTGTGTGTCTCTCTCTCTCTCTCTCTCTCTCTCTCTCTCGTATAGTATTAACCTACAGTGCATTTAAATATTTACAGAATTAAAGAACTTACAATCTACAGTAAATACAAACCAAACATTTATTTTACGACAAGAAGATTAAAAGAGAGTGACGTAACTAATAAATTCAGTGAAAGAAAATAATAAACTAAACTAAAGTAAAACTGAAAAATAAATTAGTATTTGTATTAAATACATATTAAATAAAATACATTAAAAATATACATTAAATTGCCCTTTAATATGCAATGTAATGCAGTTGCTTTTGCCCATTCAAAATTCAGCATTTTGTGTTTTGGAAGCGTTCTATAGAATGTTTGTGATTCGTTGACGTACGACGCAATCGTCTAGTTAGGAAACACACACACACACACGTACATACATATATATATATATATATATATATATATATAGTCGGTGACAAAAGTTTTGTCCTCAGAAAATTATAAAATACGAGTACATACTGTATATCCCATTTCTTTACCGCTTTTACAATGTGCTCAGTTCCCATGGCAACTGAAAATCATTCGCGAAGGAAATATTTGTTTTTATCGTTTTTTCCTTTTCTTTGGTCGATAAGGTGGCATAAGTTTGGCATTTGTGTATGGCGTATAAAGCAATAGTACAACCTTAAATCTAGAATTCAGTACATAATATGAGGTACTTTAGGTTTAATAATTGATAAATACCTGTAATTTAATATATAAAGTTGGGCCAAGTTTAATTATGTTAAAACGCGCGAATAATTACGTAAATATTATGAATTTGTAGAAATAGAGTACAGTAATTTAAGCAACGTTGATGAATATTTATATTGCAGACGTTTTAGGAGTAAAAGGTGTAAGAAAACTATCGAAAGGGACTATCGAAAAGAACCTTTTTTCCGCACCTTTTGTTTCTTGCTGTATTATTAAAATATAATGTTTTTCTCACATACTCCCTTCAGTTTAATATAATATCAACTTAATAATTATTATGTTAGAAACTTTTAGATTACACACATGCAGTAAAATATTAAGGCGAGATAATCTATGTTAATTATTTTTTATCCGTTGCAACGACAAAGATCGTATGATAGGAGGGACCTACAACTGAACTTGAATTCAGAACTAAGCATGGCTATAGGATCGAAAAACAGTACATTTTCTCCCATTCAGTCACTTACCATTAGAGGTGGAAAGAATACCAAAATTTTGTAACTGGAGGAGTACGAGTACGAATAAAAGTACAGACTTTTTGGAGTAAGCGAGTACGAGTACGATTACAGCGACTTCAGATTCCCTCGAGTATGAGTACAACGTTTTTCGGTGCTTTACCTGGCGCTTGCATGAGCAAAGCCTATTTGTTATGAGACCCTATGAACACATTGCAATGGAAAATGAAAAAATGGACACGAAAGGAACAAAATGTATTTGCTTTACTGTTACATAATATATAGATCACACACACTCAGGGCCGCCGAAAGGGCAGGGAAGCCGGGATAAATCCCTGGGGCCCAGACCTTTAGGTGGCCCGGAAAGAGGGGGATAAAATCTAAAAATATTAATAAAGCAATTGATTAAATAACAGAGAGGAAATATAATTAATGAACATACATTTTATAGAGATTATCATAGTCAAACTGAAACAGATAAAATATTATCTGCGGTCCACCAACGCCCAAGACTGACTGATAGATCTGGGAACCATTGTAATTGAAAGCCAGTTAGCGCGTACTTTAAATTTCATCAGAATCATTTACCACTTTGCTAGAGAGAAGGCAAAGAAAGTACACTTCTAATTATGAAAATCTTGCAGTAAACAATTGTCTTGCCTGCATGGACTGGTACTGCATTTGTAAATTGCATGGTGATAGAATTAATATAATTGATTCGAAAAATAAAATGGTCATTTTCCTCTGAGTTGTTTATTCATACCGTATGTTTTGAATAGTGACTTGGACATACATATAATCAGTTTGCTTGTTATATACACAAAAAACATTCATAATAAAATACTGAGTAAACAGGGGGGGCCCATATACCAATCCTTCCCTGGGGCCCGGGGCAGCTCTCGGCGGCCCTGCATGTACTTATAAAGTTATAAGTAATGTCATTTACGTAATGCTTTATTCAACATCTTTTGTAAGATGTTTTATATTCCATCAAAATAACTCAGATTTCTTATAAAAATAAATAAAAACTAAAAATATAAATACATACCTTGTAAAACTCAGATGTATATATATTATATGTGCAACCTTCTACAATGACGTCGGATACCACCAGATCTCTACAGATCTCTAATCAATAAGATTAGAGATGAAGTTACTAACCTCCGCGATGCCCTGCGCAAGCATTTATAGTCTGCTGAAGTCTTTCTAGAACATTCTGGAAGCTATAGGTTGCTATAGTTACCAAACAGCATAGACAAATTAGTAGCAAGTGGTAATTGGTCACGATTACAGCGATTTCAGATTCCCTCGAGTACGAGTACGATTACAGCGATTTCAGATTACCTCGAGTACGAATACGAGTACAACAAATACACGTACTCGAGTACAAGAATACTTGAGTACTGATGTACTCTTTCCACCTGGACTTACCAGATTCATTGTCGCTTCTCCTCCCGGATCTCACAGGAATCGGGTTGAAAACGTGGGTAAGCCATTTATGTTTCCCAATTTAAACTATACCGATACATTTATCATATAATGAATTTTAGTAGTATTGCTTAAATGCCAAACTCACCACCTTATCGCAAAAGAAAAGGAAAAAGAAAAACAAATATTTCCTTCGCGAATCATTTTCAGTTGCCATGGGAACTGAGCACATTGTAAAAATGGTAAAGAAATGAGATGTACGTTTTTAATAATTTTTGTCACCGACTATCTAATATATATATATATATATATATATATATATATATATATATATATATATATATATTGTTTTTTTTGTTTCAAAGTATGACCGCTCATGGCCACCAAAAGAAAGGTGGATAGCAGAGCGAGCACAGGACGAAGACTATGGAACAGCTAACGGAAATGAACAATAGATGGGGAGGAGAAGGAGGGGGAGGGAAAAAAAAAAAAAAAAAAAAAACCAGAAAGATCATAGCGGAGTCACAGCCGGTAAAGAAGTCGGGAGCGAAAGAGGAAGGAGAACAACCCGGTTACCGAAAAGTAGGGACCTTCACATAAAATAACGCCAAGCCTATCACAAGGCCCGACGCTCTCCAAAAAGGGAAAATACTCTGCGCACAGCGCAGACTAAAGCGGACACTCCACCAGGAGGTGGGCAACTGTAAGTGAAACGTTACAATTGGGACATCGGGGCACCCGATCCCCGGCCATCAAATAACCATGGGTCAGGTGGGTGTGGCCAATACGGAGGCGGGCCAGAGCCACCTCCTTATGGCGCGACCGATGGAAGGAAGAGGCCCAACATCCCAATTTGGGTTTAATCTTGCAGAGTTTGTTATTTGTAGTGCCATCCCAGCGACTCTGCCACCGGGAGCGCAAAAACCTACGGAAGCCAGAGATGTAATCGGAAAAGGGGAGGGACACGGGTGAAACCTGTAGTCGGCACGCGGAACGGGCAGCTCGATCGGCAGCCTCATTTCCAGCCACGTTAGCATGTGCAGGGACCCAGCAAAATACCACCTCCTTGCCACCAAAAACGACAAGGATATGGCACAGTAGCTGGATTCGTCGGACCAGTGGGTGGACAGGGTCAAAACACTCCAGGGCACTGCGAGAATCCGAATAGATGACAAACGACCCATCCGGATGCTCCCGCACCACCTCCAGAGCGCTCAGAATGGCATAGAGCTCCGCCGTGAAAACGGAAGCCTCATCAGGGAGACGGGTACATCGGGGAGCAAGGTCAGACGACTGGGGAACAGCCGCGGCCCCAACGCCCCCCGAAGACCTCGAGCCATCTGTGAAGACCGCAACACATGCAAAGTGACACGCTGCATGCTGAAGGAACAGATACCGAAGCAAGGCAGAGTCAGAATCGGCCCTGCGAACGGGGCGCAACGCCCTACAGCACGCAACAGGGGTGCTTTCCCAAGGTGGAACACCCTTGAAAGAGACCGGTATAACGGATGGAGGAGGAGTGCCCATACCATCGAGGAGGGAGGTCACCGTGTCGGTGAAATACCAACCCCCATCCCGACAGAACGCCCTCTCAACCACCAGGAACAGAGGAGAGTTGGGAAGACGGAGAATCCGGAGATAGTGCTTGGCAATGAGGAACGACCGCCGATCCTCCAAGGGAGGGATGTCCCACTCAACCTGCAGACTATCAACCGGAGAGGAGCGGAAGGCGTCAGATGACATGCGCAGTAGGGCGGATCGAAAATGAGGTTTTTAAACGTTTTTTCGAAATTCAAATATGGCTAGTACGGAAAATATGTGGGTGCTATAGATAATGACTGTGCATAAATATTAGTCCTGCGAAATTATATCTTCAGGTGCCACAAAGCCGTCGAAAAAAGTGAAATATAATGATTTTCTTATATTCTGCATTAGTACAATAACTGAAACTTACTTGTTATTATTATATATTAAGTGTTCCAATTACCAAAATAGTTACTGAATTACGCAGCTCTTAGTTTATTTAGATCAATGTTCTTTTGATTAATGATCTAAATAATCCAGAACTCACCACGAGGAGGTGGCTGCGTGTCGAGCTCCACCCATGCCCTCCCAACCACCCATCCTTGCGCATGTTTTTTTCTATTAACGTTTTATTTAAACTTTATATTCAGCTTTACTTTCGAATCATGGCATTTTTTTACGTGACTGAAGTGTTGATCTTATGAAGCCATCTCGCGCGTTCAATCCAAATACTTTTGATGATGCTTCAGTCACTAATTTTACCATTCTTTCTACTACTTGTGTATGACAAGGAATTTCTCGAATGGAGGGGTACTCTTGTTTTCTATGAATTCTTCAATCTCATTTTCTGTCAGGTGTCTTGTCACAGGTGGTTCAGTGACAATGCATTTTTGCCAATTAATTAAATCAGTATAATCAGTAGCTTCAAATTGAATAACAGGTACTGTGAAACGCCTCACAACTTTTTCCTTGTTTGTTTGCCTTGCTTTCTTTATTCGCCTCCACGCTAATTCTCTTATGGCGCTGCGGTCATCATGAATCATTGATGCTAGAATATTTTCTGGATTTGCAAAAAATGCATTTCTTTGTATGACAGGGTTTACAATATCCTTTACTTCGTCATTCAGTGTTCTTGTTAGTTCAATAGTTTTGAAAACATGTTTTGAGCCATTGACAAAAGACGTACTTTGCTTAATAGAAAACCACATTGGGATGTAGACCTTCATTATAAAAGAAGCAATGTTCATGAGGTTCTCAGATGGACGTACAGTTGAAACGTATGACGAAGCAAACGATTTGCTGTAGTCAGCCATCGTGAATGTGCCATTTTGCCTGGACTACGATGAGCAAAATCTGGAGAGCAATATCCCTTTGTTATGGCCTGATGAATATCAATTAGATATTTTTTGGTCGGTGCTAAGATCTTCACAGTCTACAGTTGGTTCCTCAGCATCAATCCTTTCAAACTCGACAATAGGAAGACTCTCACAGTTCTCTAATTCCCTGCCAATAGGACCGGTGAATCCGCGGTGGCCAGATGTTTTTCCATCCAGCTTTGCAACTAAATGGCGTAATGGCAATTCATTGGCATGGAGCTGGCACACTAAATGTTGAACTGGCTTCTTCAGCTTCAATTCTATAAGCCTTATAACGCCTCCCTTTTCTCCAGTGTTGACTGCTGCACCATCGCATCCAATGGCAACAAGGTTTTCCAGGTTCATGTCATTATTTCCAATATACTCAAACATTCCTTTACATATTTCTTCAGCTGATACAGAATTCACAGAATAATGGCCCAAATAATCTGAACCAGGTTCTCTCACTAAAGTGATATGTTCTTCTGTTACCTTCTTCTGATATACTTTGGACTCTCTTTTTCTCTTGGAAGAGTGTAGAATCTTTTCGACCATCAAAATAGATTCCTCTGATTGGGACCTGATTTTGATCTTTCATAATTTCTGATCTCTTCTTTTGTCTTTCTCTTCTGATTTTACTCCTATCCACTACTTCAGATGTATTGTCAATAGAAACTTCTCCAATATCTTGCAATACTGCACTAACAATGAATGCTGCAGCTCGATCTGAAACTGCAGTCCTGTCACAAGCAGTAGCCACTGAAGGTAGATTTGTAGTTTTCCTTTTCTTGAATAATTGTTCTTCAGGTTGTTCGAGCTTTCTCTTCGAGCTAACTGGCTCTGGAAATGTATCGTCTGATATTTCGCCAGATTCACTTCCACTATTTGATGTCGATGATGATAATTCAACATTTGTATCCTGCAATTTCTCCTGTGAAGATTCTTTGGTGAGCCTCACAGCTTCTTTTTGCTTTCTTAGCAACGTAGATGCTTTTTTCTTTGAGAGTGTAATATCTACTCTATCAATAAACAGTTTTCTTTCACTCCTTTGATCTAAGAGGAACGTCACTTCTTCCTTTGGAACCGTTTTTTTCTTTGGGACAAGAACATTGTGTTAGTACTTTGCACTTGCACGCTGCAATGTCAAAAGTTTCGTGTGTGCTTCTTTTTTGAACATATCAATCTTTGCTTTGTAAGCTTCAGAATTTTTTCTGCTTTGGTATGGCTTCATAATGACACGATACTTTTCGTGGTAGCTTCTGAACATTGTTTCAATTCGCCTGTCTGACAGAATTGGGACGGAAGCACTTTCCCAAATTGTTTTCAATTTATCAACAACTTGTTCTAATATTTGAGATATTGAAGGATCTTTATTAGTATTCTGTTTCAAATCGTTTCTTACAAACAAGTAATATTTAAAAACTCCTTCGTATGTAGGAAGATTCCTGTGCCACAAATCTTCCCCCATACCAAACATGGGGCACTCAGTTGAGGCCCTGGTTGATTTTGCACAAACTCGAGACATTTTGAAAGTATACAAATCTGAAAAAGAAAGAGCTAATATCAATTATACGTTAATTTCAGTTAATAGTACATGGCAAACTTAGGGCAACACAATACAGAAATGCAAAATATATAAGAAATATAGTTTAGACTATCTGAGTAACGCCAACAACAGAACACCCACCTGCTACGAGAGCGACAGCTACACTGAACCGAGGTACTCACGTAACAGCTGAGTGAGCTGACTATAGAAAACTGTTTTTAGAGAATAGAAACTTTTTTAAAGGTTGACTGAGCTATTTTTATACAAGTGTGAATAAATTCTTGTCTATTGTGCATCGTGGACTCTTCTGTAATTATGGTTAAAATCTGCTTTTTTCAATTTTTTTCAATATTGAAGGTCATTGTGGCACCTGAAGATATTAATGTTATGATTTTAATTATACCAGCTTATTTCCTCACTACTCCACACATTTTCCACACTAGCCAATTTGAAAATTCGAAAAATGAGTTTTTCACTCCGCCCTAATGCGCAGTCCTCTAGAGAGGACCGGATCCAGTATCCGAAGGGCCGTACGGGAGGCGGAGCCATACACCACACTCCCATAATCTAATTCTGACTGTACCAGGGACACGTACAAACGGAGGAGTGTCCGCCTATCCGCGCCCCATGTAGTATGCGACAGATGTCCCAGAAAATCCAGGGTACGTCTTGTAGACTCGCGCAGCCGGCGAAGGTGGGGAACCCAGCTCAAACGGCTGTCGAAAACCATACCCAGGAAACGCACTGATTGAACGAGGGCCAGAGGCTGACCCCCGAGTGTAAGATTAAAGGCCGGGAAGGCGCCGGATCCCCGTCTCCTCGACGGAAGGAAGGCCACACACGAAGTCTTCGGGGAAGACAGCGTAAGGCCCATCGACGACGCCCAGCGTTCAACCCGATTGACCGCGAGTTGGGCTTGCCTTTCCACGAGGGGGGGACTCGTCCCAGCGGCATAGACAGTCAGATCGTCGGCGTAGATGGAACAGCGCACCGAGTGCGGAAGGGCTCCCGGTAGCGCAGACATGACCAGATTGAAGCAGGAGACGCTCAAGACACACCCCTGTGGCACCCCCTCCTCCTGAACATACAGGTCAGATAGGGCCGCCCCATTACGGACGCGGAAAGTGCGACGGCAGAGGAAGTTACGAAGAAATGTGGGCAAAAAGCCCACAAAACCAAGAGACTTCAAACGGTCCATGACAACTCCCCGACGGGTCGTGTCATAGGCCTTTTGGACATAAAAAATGACGGCCAGAACAAGATTCCGGCGGGAAAAGGCCTCCCGTACATCATGACCAAGGAAGAGAAGGGGGTCCAGAGTACCCCGAAATCGACGAAAGCCATACTGGGTCGGGGGGTATAACCCAAGCGACTCCAGTGTAAAGGAAAGTCGGACGGCCACCATCTTTTCAAGGAGCTTGCATAAGCAGCTTGTCAAGGCAATAGGCCGATAGCCCGCCACTGCCGGATCCTTCCCCGGCTTAGGTATCGGGACCACAATTGCCTCCCTCCAACGGGAAGGGAACGATCCCTCAATCCACACCCGGTTGAAAAGATCCAGCAAGAAGTGTAGGGCCATCGGGTGCAGATTCCAAATAAAGTTATACGGAATGTCATCAGGGCCAGGGGCGGAAGAACGACGGGTTGCCAAGGCAGCCCGAAGTTCCCGCATCGTAAAGAGACGGTTATAGGGCTCGTTCCCAGGTGGCGGGAACGTAACATCCGACAAAGGACGATCCGCAGCTGAAGGCGAACGGTAAACCGCAGCAAAAGCACCGGCCAGCCGATCGACTACAGCAGCAGGATCCGAAAGGAAGCCGTCCCCGTCCCGAAGGACAGGGCGACTACCTTCCGCCACACAGCAGCAGAAGGGGTAGACGAGGAAATGCCGGACACAAAGCACGTCAAGAGGCCCGACGGGCCAACTTCAGAGTCCGGCGAGCGAAAGCCTTCGCCCGCCGCATCTCAATCAAGTGGTCCGCACGCCGGGTGCGGTGGAAGCGGCGCGTTGCCCTCTTCATCTCACACACCGCCTGGTGACATGCTGGAGTCTACCACGGGACGCTACGCGTCCGCGGGTTACCGGAAGATCGAAGAATACAGTCCTCCGCGACGCCCATCACCACCCGCTCGAAGAACTCCAAGCTCTCATCCACAGAGCCAAAGCTCAACACCGAACGGGCAATGACGGAACGAGCTCTGAAGGATGGCCAGTCAGCCCGCGCAAGGCACCACCTCGGTCGAGACGAGACACCCGGCTGCGGTCCGACCGGCTCAAGACAGACTGGGTAATGATCACTGCCATAAGAGTCCCCCAACACCTTCCACGAAAAATCGAGTAAGGCATCGAGGGACACCAAGGAGAGATCAATACAGGTAGATGAACCCGTGGGTTCGTGGAAGTAGGTAGGTTCACCGGAATTGAGGCACGCGAAGGAAAGTTCCTCCATTAAGGAGAGAAACATACCAGCAACATTAGTCGACCGGACATCTCCCCAAGCTGGGTCGCGACTGTTAAAGTCCCCACGGAGGAGAAACGGTCGAGGCAGTTGCAACACCAACTCGCGAACCGCGTCGAGAGAAGGAGGGTCATGAGGAGGAATATAAATCGAGCAGGCAGTGTACTGGCGATCTAAAAAGAGCCGCACAGCCACAGCCTGCAAGGAAGTACGAAGAGGCACACCTCGCGAGGGTAATGAATGATGTACATAAATCGCCGCACCCCGCCGGTGTGTGTGCTCATCCGGGGTGCAAGGGAAACCAACATAGCCACAGAGACGAGGGAGCCCCCGCGCGGTCAGGATAGTCCCATGGAGACAAACACAAGAAGGCCGCTCGCTCTCCAGCAGGGAGGCAAGGTTCTCCCAGTTAGCTAAAAGCCCCCTACAGTTCCAATGCAAAATGGAACTGTAAGGGGAAGCGGCATTATAAGAAGCAGAGAAAGCAGAGAAATAGCCACGGACCTAGCTGAGCAGCAAACTCAACGGTCCGTAACCAGGGACGGAATCGGCTTCCCCGACTCACCCCGAACGGGGGGGTAGGGGCCACCGACCCCGCAGCTGCTTCACCCGTAGTAGAACGAGAGGTGGAAAGTGGAACAGGGAGTTCAGAGGGGGACTCCCTGAGGGGGGAAGAGACGACGAGACGGGCCCAGCCGAAACCCCCGACTCCCCACCAGAGGGGGGCCGGGGAGAACCAGATGTTCGAGGGCTCGTCACACCAGACAAGTGCTGACGGGGGGAGGGAGGAAAGGTCCACCACAGGTGGGAGAGGTAGATCCAGGAGAGGGCGCTAGGAAGATTCCCAATGGGAAAATTGCCATTGGGATAACTGCCAAAATGGGAAAACTGCCCGTCAGAAAATTGACAGGCGGAAAATTACCAACTGAAATAAGGGAAAATTCCATTGGAAGAAGTTGCCATTGGCATAATTGCTAACCTAACCTAACCTAACCTAACTTGTCCTTCCGGATGGAACAGATGGGAAGTTGCGCGCTTGTTGTCTCCAGTTACGAACATTTCTGCTCATGTGATTCACATTTGTTAGTTGAGAGAGAGCATATTCATCCAGCGATGAAGTACATTCAGAAATCAATGAACGACTCGATTGATGGGATACTGCAGCTTTAGCTTTCAATACTCCATGAACTTTTTTGGCATCAATTCTGTCTTTGCTTGCTGAATGGTTATGCTCATTCACTGATTTAATCACTTCATAATTGTGCGTAATTGACTTTGTGTGTAATCTTGCTTTGCAGCTCTTTTGTTTTCTTGCAATACATTCCCAATATATTACTGTACCACTTTTGTTACAACCATTTTGGTGGTACATATACTGTAGTTCATCTACAGCTATGTCTCGACCACGTTCACTCTTAATTATAGACACCATCTTGGGTAAAAATATTTGCGACCATTTGACACTGATGAGAAGAGTGAAATGAATCCTGAGACTCGAAAATTCAGCTTTTTATACAAACGCGGCCGCAGGTTTATTCCAGAATTTTCCAATGGAATTTTCCCTTATTTCAGTTGGTAATTTTCCGCCTGGCAATTTTCTGACGGGCAGTTTTCCCATTTTGGCAGTTATCCCAATGGGAATTTTCCCACTGGCAATTTTCCCACTGGCAATTTTCCCATTGGGAATTTTCCGCGCACGCCAGGAGAGAGACCCGACCACTCTCAGCAGGAGCCGAAGGGAGAGAGACTCCATGAAGAAGGACCAGGCTCCTCTCGACCGGGTCCACCATGGGAACCGAGTCAGTAATCGAGGGTGTCATGGGGCGGTGTACCTCAACCGACACCCGGACACTAGTTGGGGCACCGGGAGGTGACGCCTCACCAGCCCTCCGTATAAGGGGGGGAGTCCCGAGCGGATCAGGGGCGGCGCGCCGCTTCCCCTCCGGTGAAGAAGGGGAAGCAGGGCGAGCAGCGGTCATGATCGGGTCTGGAGGACTCCGACTCCGACCACGGCGACGCTTCCTCCTCCCCTTCGGGGCATCACCTTCCCCACCCGAGAGACGAGTAGGCAAGGATCCAGACCCCAAGGCCGGAGAGGGAGAAGGGGCACTTCTAGGTAGGGAATCAGATGGGATGTTTGAAAGTGAGGCAGAGGGACAAGAAGGTCCCCAGGCGCCAGGAGGACCACCAACCCCCGGAACTTCCAGGGAGGGGGGGCACCACTCCGGTAGGCGCCGGGGTAGCACGGGAGGGGCCCGAGGACCCGCCAGGGCCAAGAGCCGCAGCATAGGACAACCCCCGCCGCGGCTCCCGGTCACGGACCCTATCGCGCGCCTCCCGCGCACTAAGGAATTCGGTAGTCCTCAAGGACCGCACCTCGAATTCAAACTTGAAAACAGGGCAGTCCCGAGAGGAGGAAGGGTGGGCCCCCGAGCAGTTCGAGCACCGCGGGGGCTTTGTGCACGGGATAGGGTGCGCAGGCCCACCGCAGCGGACACATAGCTTACCCTCACGGCTGCACGCAGAGCTAACATGGCCAAACCGGTTGCAGCCAAAGCAGCGAACCGGGTCAGTAGGGTGTGTCGAATTTTTCAACTTTCAAATTCCAAATATGAGGGGTGCTAAAAAGTTGCAGCATGACTTAGGAATTCTAAAGATATTTTTGTTAATTTAATATAATTTAGTTTTGCTTCGTAAGAAGCTACATAAAAATAGACTTTTTTTACTTTTTTGTGGAATTATATAATAATTATTATATTAATAATTATATAATATATGCTGTATATATAATGCACTGCTGTTTTTGCTTATTTCACAGGTTGAAACATATTCATCAGTGTGCTGAAGATTACTTGTCCGTCAGTGCTACCATCCTAACCAGTGGGAATTGACCTACAATGGCTTCTAAAAGGAGGACAAGACGGGATATTCACACATATGAGCAACCTAATTGGAACTGGTAGAGAGTTATTGCCCTCTGAACTCCCAACTCTGCGAGACGTTCTGAAATATGGGCTACTGCTAAGAGAACAAAGTGGTGAGGATGTGAGAAACTACCCAGCAGCCAGTCTTGCAAAGGACATTTACCCTAAAGTGCTTGAAAAGTGGGAACGAGCAAACAGTTCTTTTGTAGCCCCCGTTGTAAATTCACGAGTCACAATCTTAAACAAGATCCAAGAGAGCTGGGAGCAGGCCAAAAACATATCTCTTGGGAGAGGAAAGCTACATGTCAAAGAGGCTTTCATTGCAAAACTTGACAAGCTTTTTGACATCCTCAGTTGCAAGTGTAAAATTGTTCTCTGCTCTGAATTTGGCTGCCTTGCAGATGCTGGTTGCAAAAACGAAACTCACATTAACTGTACATGCCCTAGGGAGATGAAGATCCCTGTGAAGGAACTTGCTTTCATTAAAGGTCAGAGAGACAAGTCTGGTTCTATTGGACCACATCAGATTGGCTTGCCAGATCAACCTGAGCACAACAGACAAGTCAAAAAGCAGAAGCGGCAAGAAGACGAAAGAAGAAGGCTTGCTGAATATAAGCAGACAAGTAAGCAGGATGTTTCAATGCCATCAAATGAAATAATTTTCTCTAATGATGAAAATGAAGAACAAATAGCTGATGCTCAAGATGGAAAGGATGGAAGTTATGAAGTGACATTAGAAATACCAAGCACGTCTTCAACTTCCAATAAAAAGCCAGAGTACAACACATTAGAAATACCTAATGTTGCTATGCATAGCATCAGATATGGTGTTGGCCTGCGTGCCACAGCTGCCATCACCACTGCTGCCTTTATGGATGCTGGCTTGATCACTGAAGAAGACAAGAGACTTGTAGTTGATCACAATAAAGTCAAGAGGGCCCAAGAAAAAGTTATGAGATCCCTGGATCAGGAATTTGATGATCTTTGTAAGAAGGGTGAAATTGACTGCATCTTCTTTGACGGCCGTCAAGATACAACTAAAGTTATGCTGAAAGCAGACAATTCAGATCGTCAGTTCCCCAGCATCATCAAAGAAGAGCATTATTCTGTGTGCAGTGAGCCAGGTGGAAGATATCTCTACCACTTCACTCCTGAGAAAGGCTCAACGAGAAAAAAACCTGCTGAAGTTATTGCTGATAATCTTGTAGATTTCATGAAGAAGAAGGGCATTGATAAAAGCCTGCAGGCCATTGGAGGTGATTCTACAAATGTTAACACTGGCTGGGAGGGTGGTTCCATGCATTGGGTAGAGGTCAAGCTTTGCCGTAAGCTGATCTGGTTGGTTTGTGCCCTCCACACTAACGAGTTACCCCTGCGACACTTGATCACAGCACTGGATGGGAAGACCTTGTCAACAACAAGTGGAGAGGTAACATTGGCAAGATGCTAGACACTGCAACCGAACTTGAAATTGATCCTTCATTCACCAAACTCTCAATTGGAGAGCCTCTTACTTCACTGAGTGACAATGTCGTAAAGGATCTCTCTACTGATCAAGCGTACGGGTATAGGATCACACAGGCCATAAGGACAGGAGAACTTCCCACAGATCTGGCCCTTCTTGAAATTGGTCCAGTGAGCCATTCAAGGTGGTTGACAACAGCAAACAGGCTTTGTCGCATATGGGTTTCAAAACATGGCCTTAAAGGCAAAACCCTCAACAACTTAAGACTGATAGTGGAATACATTGTTGGTGTGTACTACCCCTGTTGGTTCAACATCAAAGTAAAACACTCTTGGGTGGAAGGCCCACGCCACATCTTGTTTCAGCTGCGGCTAGTTAGGCTGCAAAAGAAGGCTGTAGTGGATGCTGTTTTGCCAACCATCAAGCGCTCAGCATAGTATGCATTCAGCGAAATGATAATCCAGACACTCTTGTGCTCAGATGACAGTGAGGAGATGAGAGCTGGTGTCCAAAAGTTTGTTGACATGAGGGGTGGAGATGATGACACACTTGGAGATCTTTCTGTACGTCCCAGGAAGACACCTTCCATCAACCCCAGTGCTTCTTCTATGTTGGAGCTGACAGACTGGTCCGACGGGGTATTTGAACCTCCTTTGACATGTAAACTGACTACAGCGGAAGTAAAGAAGTTCTTTGACAAGCCTATGCAAGTTCCACAGTGGCCCTGTCATGCTCAGTCAATAGAGAGGTGTGTGAAACAAGTCACAGAGGCAGCAGGCAGGGTGTATACACATGAGAAACGTGAGGGCTATATCAGAGGCCAAGAAGCAAGTCGGCGGCTGATGTCCAAGAACGAATCAAAGCAAGACTTGATGAAACTTGTTGTTTAAATATTTTTTTTTACTGATGTCATTACTTTCTAATGTTGTTTTATGATTACAAGGATATGTTTTATGATTACTAGGATATGTTTTATGATTACTAGGATATGTTTTATGCAGAGAAACTAAAATTTTTATAGCATTACCTGACATTTTGAGAAGCTAAAATTAATAAATGTTGTTTTCCGAGAGCAATTTATGTGCTTTTTAATCAAACGTAGATTTACCAAGCTAAGTGTTGAGCAATCACAAAAATAATAGCAGATTTGAATTCTTCACATCCAAAAACATATTTTTAAAACCCCTCAGTGAAGGAATTGGCAAAAATTAATTTTCACCTCCCCAAATTGACACACCCTACCGGGTCAGGCACATACGGTCGCACCGAAAACTCACACGACCGGCGATCACCCACGCCCCAGAATACCTGGGCCGGAGGCACAAGGGAGTCAAAGGTCAGGAGCAGACGAGCGGACGGGGTAAGAGCACCATTCCGGCGCGACGAAAAGCGGAAGACCTTCGTTACCCACTGGGGGGCAAGATCCTCCTGCAACTCGCCAACCGGGATTGACAGCAGACGGGAAGCGAAAATGGCGCCCTGACAGCTATTCAATTGCGGTTGGGGAGTCACAGAAACTCTGCAACCCAAAACATCCTGCAACTGCAGAAGGGACTCAGTCACCCCCGAAGAACGGGACTTCAAAAGAAGAGACCCATCCTTCAGAAGGCGGATATCATAACGACAGGGAACCCCCACCGTCTTAAGACGCTGAAACACCCGTTCCGAGTTGCCCGGAAGGGAGCCAGCGGAAGGGCGGAGAACAAGGAACCTGTCCACCGGAGAGAAATTGAGAGCAGGGACAGGTCCATGTGTAACGGTAACCGAGAGTGGGCGAGAGAACGAGGGCCGCGAAGACCCCGCCCTACGGCCACCACGAGTCCGGCCACGAGAGCCGCGAAGACCCCGCCCTACGGCCACCACGAGTCCGGCCACGAGAGCCAGACGCCGCAGAGGACGAGAGGGGGACATACGGCTTTAAGGTCAATCCAGCGGAGGCAGAGGCCGCTGAACGACCAGAAGTAGAAATCTTATCCAAATCCAAGGGCGGGCCAGAGTCGTGAACAGGAGGGGATTGAGGTTTTGAAATTGAACTCCTAAACAATAGCTTTACAAAAAAGACAGCCTCGGACCCAAGGCAATGCATCATCCGCCGCTGCATCCTTCAAGGTGCAGGCCCAACGTCTCGGGTAGCCCGCCCCCCAACCTGACTGTCGTTTTAAAAACAGCAGATTGGCTCTACGGAGATTTGTCCGTTAAGGGCCTAGCAAAGACTCAATTCAGAAGCAGCAGCGGTCCGGGCGCCCGTACCGTCCCCAGAGCACGGCTCAGCCACGGAGCGATGCCCCCTGGCGGGTGCACCAAATGACCCCAAGACTGCAAAATACAAACAGAGAGGGGGGGTGGGGGACTACAATTGACAGAGGCACAAGCCGAGTCAAGACAAAAGAAATTCCGGGAGAGACGGAAAAAAAAGGGGAGCAAAAAAAAAAAACGCAACTAGGTAACTCTTCGCCCACACCCCGCGAGGATTGAGGAAACCCCAACAACCCACGAGGTGTACGAGCCCCCTCGGCCGGGCAAGCCGGAGTACCTAATCGAGGGATATATATATATATATATACACACAAACTCAGAATGGTCCCCTGAGAAACTTATATGTTAAACACAGACCGTGCATGGAACAAGGAACTCTTCTGGGAAAATTAAATCCACTATAGTCCGAATAAGTAATGGTAAATGACAAATACCATAGTTTTCTTTTTCATGATGCAAGCCCGACGTGGGCAACGGGTCTCTCGCAAAGAGGTCCCATAAATATAGCTTCCCTCACCAGCTATCTGCAAAGCAGACAGGATCCATGTCCCAAAGCTGGATCTTGTCTGCTTTGCAGATAGCTGGTGAGGGAAGCTATATTTATGGGACTTTGCGAGAGACCCGTTGCCCACGTCGGGCTTGCATCATGAAAAAGAAAAACTATGGTATTGTCATTTACCATTACTTATTCGGACTATAGTGGATTTAATTTTCCCAGAAGAGTTCCTTGTTCCATGCACGGTCTGTGTTTAACATATATATACAGTATAATATATATATATATATATATTAGAAACGCTATAGTTTTAAGTAGGCAAGGGGAATTGCATTATACTGTACAGTACGAATTCTGATACCTCCAAAAGTAACTTAAAAACCATGACATTTTAAGGGCTAAAAATAACTAAAGGGAACTACTATTTTTTAGTTTTGTGCGAATTTTAAAGATCGAAATTTACTTCCAATAAGTTATGTACACACCCACATCATACACACGCTTATATATACTGTATACACACACACACACACACACACACACACATATATATATATATATATATATATATATACACACAGTGTATATATATATATATATATATATATATATATATATATATATATTATGCAGGAAGAAGGGGCCAAGGGCAAATGCCCGCAAAAGCACTCCTCCCATAGAAGAAGAGAGCCAAATTCAAGGTCCTGGGTTTTTGAGATGCCTAAACACTCTGAGTTTGAAAGATGGGTGGTCATAGACAGGAGGAAAGATGGACTGAGGAAGATTGTTCCAGAGTTGACCGGTTGAGTAGATGAAAGACTGAAAATACCGATTAACCGTTGCATTAGATAGTTGGACAGAAAAGGAATGAGAAAGTGTAGAAAGTCTGGTACTGCGTGCTCTCCTTAAAGGTGGAGGCATGCAGTTAGAGAGTTCAGAAGAGCAATGTCCGTTATGATTAGGGATGAAACCGGTACCCGAACGGGTAATGTATTACCAGAGCATACCCGACCCGATCGGGTAATTGCTCAAAAATCGGGTAGTAAAAACCTACGTACACGGGACTTTCTTCGCGACTCAAAGCAGTCGTGAAAAGCCGTTGAAAGTCGTGAAAATACTCCACATACTACACGTCCATGACTTGTTTGTAATTTTTTTTTTATTTATAAAACAAATGGCGTAAAATTGTGAAATATTACCTGTATTTGCATTTTGCAGTGTGTAACATTCAGTTTTATGCTTAAGTTTTTGTGTATGCGTAATAGAATAAAGTATTATGTTCCAAAAATGGCTATTGTTTTAATTTAAATTTAATTTTAATGATAATGTTGCAAGACCCGATCGGGTATTACACTTCGGGTACCCGAACCCGATTACCCGGTAAAATAGCTACCCGTTTCATCCCTAGTTATGATAGCGTTAGTAAAGAGAGAGTGAGGCAACATTGCGGCGAAGAGAGAGAGATTGAAGACAATCAGTAAGAGGCGGGGAATTGATGAGACGAAAAGCCTTTGATTCCACCCGGTCAAGTACGGTTGTATGTGTTGAACCACCCCACACATGAGAAGTATACCCCATACAGGTTCGAACAAGACTCCTGTACAGAGACAGCAACTGAGTGGGGGTGAAAAAACCACGGAGGCGATGCAGCACACTTAACCTCTTAGAAGCTGTTTTACAAAGAGAGTATATGTGATCTTTCCAGGAAAGATCACAAGAAAAGGAAACGCCAAGAATGTTAAGAGAAGAGGAAGGATTGAATTGTGTGTTGTTGAAGGTAAGGGGATAGTTGTGTGACGAGAAGACAGATGGAGAAACTAAGTTTTTGAGGCATTGAAAACCATAAGGTTTTTTTCTGCCCCAATCACATATAGCAGAAAGGTCAGAGGTCAGGTGTCTTAAACGAATTATGAAGCGACCACTGAGGGACGCTTTGGGAAGCAGATGGAGAAGTGAAGAGTGAAATCATCGGCATAGGAGTGAATAGGACAGGAAGTGCGAATTAAAAGATAATTAATAAATAAAAGGAAAAGAGTGGGTGACAGGACAGAACCCTGAGGAACACCACTGTTAATAGCTTTAGGAGAAGAACAGTGGCCATCTACAACTGCAGCTATAGATCGGCCAGAAAGGAAATTAGAGATGAAGGCACAGATACAAGGACAGAAACCGAAGGAGGGCAGTTTCAAAATTAAAGATTTGTTCCAAACTCTATCAAAAGCTTTCGATATGTCTAGCGCAATAGCAAAGGTTTCACTGAAATCCTGAAAGGAGGATGACCAGGAGTCAGAGAGATATGCAAGAAGATCGCCAGTAGAGCGCCCCTGGAATCCATACTGACGATCTGAAAGAAGATTGTGAGAAGAAAGGTGTTTAAGAATCTTCCTATTAAGGGTAGATTAAAAAACTTTGGAAAGCTAGAAATCAAAGCAGTTGGACGATAGTTAGAGGGTTGAGAGCGGTCACCCTTCTTTGGTACAGGCTGAATGAAAGCGAACTTCCAGCAGGAAGCAAAAGTACCAGATGAGAGACAAAGACGACAGCGTTTGCCTAGGCAGGGTGTCAGCATAGAAGGACAGTTCTTAAGAACAACAGGAGGAACACCATCAGGAGCATACGCCTTCCTAGAATTGAGCCCAGATAGGGCAGAAAAGAACATCTTCAGAAGAGATTCTAATTTCAGACATAATAAAGTCAGAGGGAGGAGGAGATGGAGGAACAGCACCGGAATCGTCCAGGGTTGAATTGTAAGCGAAAGTTTGAGCGAAGAGTGCAGCCTTGTCAGGAGATGAGACGGCAACTATGCCGCCGGAATGGAAAAGAGGAAGGAAAGAAGATGAAGTAAAGTTGTTGAAGAGGTTCTTAGCTAGATGCCAGAAAGAGCGAGAAGAATTAGATAGATTTTCACATTTTTGTTGGATGAAGGAATTTTTGGCGGGTCGAAGAACAGATTTTGCACGATTCCGGGAAGAAATATAAGCTGAGTAAGAGTCAGGAGTTGGATGGCGATGGTAAAGTTAAACCAAGGTTTTTTGCATTTGTATTAGGAATATATGGAATGTAGGCCTCCATGCCCGAGAGAATCACCTCTGTGATGCGCTCTGCACACCCAGAAGGGCCCTGGAAGCAGTAATCATTCCATGGAAAATCACAGAAGTACTGCCTAGGGGCCTCCCAATCAGCAGCGTTATATATATATACACACATATATATATATATATATATATATATATATATATATATATACACAATATACATATGGTATCTGTGTGTGGGCGTGTACACATGCATCACGAAAATTATTGTCTGAATTTTAGTCAGTATATATACATACACATAGATGACATACTTTTCAATAGTATTTCCTATTTGGTATTAAAGAAAATCGATACAGCCACCCCGTTGATTCGGAAAAGTCTGTTCGAGCCCTCATCATACAGCATCCTCTGCACAGATCGAAATCTTTTTCTCAAGAAAACGAGAGGTGGGTGAAAAAGGAAGCATTAATAGTAGCAAACCGTTCGTCACCGTGTAGCAATTTTAACAGCGGGGAAAAAAAAAAAAAAAAGTTTCGTTCCGGAGGGCAAATTTATTGACCCATTAATCTCCAGTTTTTATCCAATTTCTCACATTTCTTGCAGCGAGGGCCAGTTCCCCCTTCGTTCGTTCCCCAACAAAAAAAACGTATAATATTTTCCTGCTTTCTACTATTTTCCCGTTATTATCCTTAATGACAGTTCTATATATCTTTCTAGATTAGATGAAGAAATGTAAAGGAGATTTGTTGTAATATGTCATTGGAGACGATCGAGGAATGAACTGTATGAATTCCAGGAATAAGTACGACACGCAGTAATTTAAATTTTCTTCATTGAAAATCACCATGGCAACTTATTCTCAAGCTTCAAACTTCACACACACAACTATATATCTATATAAGAACGTAAAAGAGGCTTACAATAGTTAAACCAATTATAACTTTAGAATTGCGTTGGCAAGTTCGTGAGGTGTGGCGTTTTCAAGACAATTTAAACGAAATCGTTGCCTTTTACATTGATTTTACTAATTTAGGTCAAATAATGTACTTTTTTTCTTGTAATTCTCATAACCTTGTTTAACCTTGGTTTTGTTTCCGCCCGAATTATTCATTCTAACGAAGGTCAAGCTTGTCACTCCACCTTAGACCCACAGTTTATCGTGGAATCAGAACCACGCCCCACCACGGGAAGGACTCGATTTCACGACCTCCTGATCAGGGGCTCAGCGTCTTAACCACTAGGATACCCAGCCCAGGGTATCCATTTATCTACCAACCATTTTTTTTTTATTGTGTGGAAGGATGAACAGCTGGATTTTACTGCGCGTCGCGAGCCGATGGATTTGTACTCAGCGATGCAAACCACTACACCACCGATGCACACACACACACACACACACACACATATATATACACACAGGGTGGTCCAACAGTCGCTATTGCTGGATTGGGCGTGGTAATGGGTCCGGGGCAGCACGATCTCCGGATTTAACATCATTAGACTTTTTTCGGTGTGGGCTTTATAAAGTATGAGGTTTACAAAACGAGTTTTAAACTTGCAGGATCTGCGTAGTCGCATTGTCGCTAAAATAACCCCAAAGATGCTTGAGAATGTGTTCTGCAATGCAGTGGACAGATCCGAGATCAGTAGTATGATGTAAAAACGTTAGAGTGCACTGCAATTGCATATAACATTACAACATTGCATCTTACATCCATCAAGGTGAGAGACTATTTAACCTCCAAATATACTGTGTATATATATATATGAATTGTATGTGTATATATGTGGGTGTAGCCTCCAAGGAGGAGAGGGTAACCTAACCTGGCAGCTCAGGCCCACAAAAGTATATATATGTGAAATGTATATATGTGGGTGTGCAATAAATATAAACTCGACAAAGATATCTGACGAATCCCCGATCCTTCAAGGGGTCTTTTGAATAAGGTTCAGACTTTCCTCTATTATATATATAAATATGAAAATTATTTCATGAAAGTAACACGGGAAAAATATTTACCACGAAGGAAAGGAAACAGAATGGTGCTCAAGCGCTTTCGTCTAATGACATCCTAAGGGACATTAGACGAAAGCGCTTGAGCACCATTCTGTGTTTCCTTTCCTTCGTGGTTTTATTCATCATATATATATATATATATATAAATAAATAAATAAATAAATAAAAACGCGTCGAAGATATCTGGCGAATCCCCGATCCTTCAAGAGATCTTTTGAATAGGGGTCACTCCTCTCTGCACACAGACAGGGATAAAAAATGCTCGCATATATATATATATATATATATACACTTAACCCTTTAAGGACTGAAGGTACAAATTGCTAACGTTTCAAATACAAGCATTCATAACTTAACCCTACAAAAAATTCAGGGCTTAAAG
Organism: Bathynomus jamesi; assembly: GCA_023014485.1. Classification (NCBI taxonomy): domain Eukaryota; kingdom Metazoa; phylum Arthropoda; class Malacostraca; order Isopoda; family Cirolanidae; genus Bathynomus; species Bathynomus jamesi. Next base: position 518,501 of record JAJOZX010003108.1, read on the forward strand.
GGTTAATGTATCCGCGAAACATACAAACTGATAACTCTACAAATAAAGCGAGGTTTGGGACCCATCGCGTCACTAAGGTATCAAAGCTGATGACACCCACACATACCCTTCAACTCTATAATATTTGTTTACATGGTGTGAAGGAGAAATAAAACACAACTATGTCGTTCTGGCTATTTAATATACTGTATATCGAAATACAAAATATGTATATTGTATATACATTAGGTGCAAAACAAGGATAATACATACATGGTTTATATATATTTACAGCCAGCATAAAAATAATCAGTGAAAAGAATTGTGTATATATATTAGACGCAAAAAACAATAAGACAGTAGAGTTTGTCAAAGAGAGATCAGGTTCTTAATAAATCTAGGATTGAAATTTATAAGTTACACTTAGTGGTAAGGATGAAGAACATTAATATAAAAAAAAATTTAAATTATATTTATAATGAAAACTAAGTTATTAATTAAATGGGTATGACTAACGGATATATAATTAAACTATATGGAAATTAACTTAAATGAAGGGTTAAAGTGACTAAATGAAATTGATTAAACATAAATGACAAAATTGATAAATATAAATATGGGCAGAAAAGCTTATTGCTCAATTTAGGAATCTGGTGGATGCCGAGATGTATCCGACAGCCTCCAAGTGTATCTCTCTTAGTGAATTATTTACAAAACGTCTTTTTTTCTTTGCCGATGTGATATCGGAGAGTACCAGCATTCAGAAAGAACCTTTTTTTTTTTTTTTTTTTAAGAAAAATAAGAATTATGAATACAAGAGATACTAAAATTGAAGACATTTACATTACATAATTAAAGCAATACATAATTGAAGCAAACAAAAAAGAATCGCAATAATACAAACATTATAACATCAAATTCTAAACAATAAGATAAAAGATAGAAGTTACAAGACAAATCGTGGTGTACTTACCAAAAGGTAATGTACATCTAACAGAAGTGACGACTTGTCATACAAATAACATCGCTTTTTAGGAAACGAACGTACGAACACATTCTGATCGTTTAGAAAGGGTCAATGTGGGTGTAGAATTGTGATTTTATAATGAGTAATCCTAGCGAAGAAGAGTATCTTCTTGACAGAGTTATTTAACACACACATACACACACACACACACATATATATATATATATATATATATATATATTACACAGCGTCTGCCAAAAAAAAGGGTTCACTCTAAAACCAGCCATGAAATCAACATTTATTAACCAATCATAATGAAACTCATACAGAGCAAAACTATGTAAACAGTATATATGTACACCAATTTTCAGATTATTAGATTAAAAATTGATGATTTAATGAGGATTGTTTATGTTCAACACAAATTTTGTTGGTGAACATCGCTCCAGTTTTGAATTCTGGGAGTTCACAAAGGCGGTAAAACTTTGGTAATAAAATTTTTATTCTCTCATTTTAGTTATAAAATACATCATAAGATTTATAAAATATAGAAAATGCCTCCATTAGAAAACCATGATAATTAAAAAAGGATTTTGAATTTCGAAACAACTTAAATCATAAATTTACAAAAGAAATGAAATTAACATTTTATTCTTTTGAATTCTTATTAAAAAAATTGTTCAATGTGTTTCCCTTCTGTTTCAACAATTTTCTTCAATCTTGGACGAAATTCATCAATGGTTCGATCGATCTGCTCCTGTGGTATCTCTTCCCACTTCTCCACAAGAAGCTGACGCGAGTGATCAACATTTCTCACCCTGCTTCTGTAAACTCTCTGTGCCAGATTTTCCCAGATTCCACAGTCTTGCTGAAAAAGATAATAACCACCGTTGGCCAGATTTTGCATTTCGGGAAGCATGTTTGGCAGCAGAGTATTTCGATAGTACTTAGCATTGATTTTCACATCAGGCTCAATAAAGTGAATAGACGTTTTTCCTAACTTTGAAATGCCAACTGACACCTGTATGCGAACAGTTTTTGGTCGCCCACTTCCCTCTCTTCTTTTGATATCCCCAGTCTCGTGAATTTTCTTTAGAAACTTTCCCAAACCACCAAGAGTCCATCCTTTATTGGGGAATTCGGAGAGTAGTTTCGTTCATCCATATCCCTTTTCTAGTCTATAATGCTTAATTATAATCTTATCTTCCTCTGAAAATGGCATATTCACTATATTTTATAACCCTGCAAAAAAAATCGTATATTAGAATTTACAAGAGTGAAAATGGAAATAAAGGATTTTTTATTAGTTTGTCGAGCATCAGTTGTAGTATTATTAGAGAAATATTTAATAAATCGTTATTTTTGATAGTTTCGAGCTGAAATTTTGTTTACAGGTAGATGTTTTATGTATCTTTTACGTGTATAAGTTTCATACTGATTAAAAAATGGTGATTCCATGGATGTTTTTAGAGTGAACCCTTTTTTTTGGCAGACGGTGTATATACGCATCAAAACAAAAATAATACAGTTAGTACAAAAGATTTATATATACAACAAAATCAGAATACACAACATTTGTTTAATGTATATATATATATATATACACGCGTCAAAAATGGAAATACATGGTTTCAGGTCAGTTTCTACCACGCTTAAATAAAACAGTAAACTCACACGCAATCGAGTTCACATTTACATCCTTATTGCTTTGTACTACACAATAAATGAGGTTTAATTAACATTAATTCACCACTCAAAGCATGTGGGTGTCCCTATTCAATATAAAGGGCTTTGAACTCGTTTAACACTATTCTTGTACCCACTTTACAATTGGGAGTCAAACTATCACGCTCTTTAAACACGGATAGAATACAGTCAAAGGCACGCACAAAGATGATATCGTTTGCTACAACATCGCCATTAAATTCAAGTTTATAAACACTCCAAACGTGCATTCATTCTTCTCTGGCCGACCTATTCAACTGTAAAATCTTCTTCACAACTCATAACGGCTATTGAAGTATCTTTCTAAATCGTGCAAACAACTGCGTCTCATATAAAGAAATAACACTGTTCAACAATGATATTGTCTCAGGAAAAGTTTTAGGTCATTATTATAGTTTTTAACGCTGATTACAAAAATGGTCTTATTATTTTCCTGTCACATATAGTTTTTGAGAAATTTCCACTTCTTTGTTTTGGAAAAAATATAAAATTTTTGTAGTAAAAGCTGTTCATTTATTTTATTATCTCGCAACTCTGACATGTGATGTTTGTCTTATTACATCGTGTGCATTGCTACGCTTATAGTATGTGTGATGTTAATATTTTTTAATATTTTGTATAATATTTAATTAATTATATCCAATATACAATATTATACATATTATAATAATAATAATAATAATAATTATTATTATTATTATAATAATAATAATATAATAATACATATTATATACAATATACAATAATTGCATAATATTTTTTAAGATTTCATGGAAACTATGCGTGATTCGTCAAAATGAATAACATTTGGGGAATCAGCAGCGTCGACTTCATATAGACCAGCTTTGTCTGTTGCTGAGACAGAATAAGAGTAAAAATTTGTTGTTCAGTGTAATTCTTCAGGGTGAACAGTGGTGAGTTCAACCCTGTACCGTTTTAGTCCTTTGTACCAAAGTTCATGATATTTCGAGGAGTCTGCACCTTCTAAATACGTATCCAGTTCCGAACCATTCTCGCCTTGTTCGTCCCTACACTTGGTAAAGTCATCGAGCAGGACGGTGTTCGCGTATTCAAGCACCGTGTCAAAATAACGCATATGAGCAACACATGCGTCTAATATAGGTTTCAGTTTACGGAACCCGACGACTTCAAACATTCTGTCGAGAATGAAATGGATTCGCGTGGGGATAAGGGCGTTATTGTCAGCAGCATTCTTCCATGTCAACCGTATCTCAACGCATGGTTGGTTTGTATCACGATTTACGCGTAGCGTACAAATAATGGTGTATGAGGGTGCATCACTAATCTGCTCTCTTTTTGTGCCTACACCCACAGGTATTTTATAACTGTCTTCACCCTACTTCTCAACCAACACAAAGATTCTGTTCATCTGTTCAACACTTAAATAAATAACATTGTGTCTACTAGAGTTTGATTGTCAACATTTCGCTTCAAGTACACAATTATTAGCACCGGTATTACCCCTGAATACAAGCACAGACTTCAACATGGACACGTCGTACACTGCAGGGAGCAGCAGTATGTTCAACGGAAGTTCCATCTTTTAATAGTTTTCTATTAATTCTGCGGGGAGAGAACGTTCAGTCGGGTCAAGCTCTGAGGCGACTGTGAGCCGCTGTGCGTTGTTTGACTTGGTGGAACCGTGGGGGCTGTTGGGGAGGTGTGGGGGTGTGTATGAGTCACACGGGTTGCGTGATAAACTCCGCCAAGCGTTAGTAATGCAGATTCGTGTACGAGATTGTTCCAACATGAAAGACTCCACGCGCACTGGTAAACCATCCGAATATTTAAAACTGTAACCCATTATACTGGGTAGGCGTTTAGGGAATTTTTCCATCTGCGATACATGAAACAACATTGGTTTTAATGTTTTATCACACACACTTCCTGGAATGCGCACCATACATCTTCTACAACGTTCAGGGGTAGCTGTATTCACCATTGCACCTTCTCGAACTATGCACATTTATTAGCCCTCTGGCGATCTATTTGAGAGAAAAATGTGTCCATATTTGGTCTTTTTGCTGGTCAAACGATACTCGTCCCTAAACTCCGCTAAAAATTCGCATAAACCTTTAGCTACAATTTCGCTGCGCACCTACCTCATCATGATATACATGGCTTTAGTGGTAGAAATATTTCAAACTGTTCATAATCACAAGATTTACATTCACTGTCCCAGTGTACGCGTACTCGATGTGATGTTACATGGTATAATATCTCCTGTCACCCCAATCATCAATAAGGTTCACAACCCAGATCCTTTGTTTCTCTTTTGCAAGCGTGGATTCTTTCACTTCACGAAATATGTACTCTTTAGTACAGTTTAATCCTACAACATATTCCATTACATCGTTCGAACCGCGAAACCCCGCAATACTCTCACCAGAATAACCATACAGTATTTGGACGTCTTGCTCCTTAAGCTTCGCACGATTTAATGTGGCCTTAAAGGTTCAAAGGAAGTGTGACTAGAAATTCTTTGGGTGTTCACAACATCTGCAGACTTTAGTGAGTACCACTTCGGGAACGGAGAGCATGCAATATCATTGGACGCCAGCGTTATTTTTTGTCTACGCGAGAATACCTCAACAGGTAAAAGATACGTCTGAGAACTAGGGCTTGCGGGAGTCAACTGAACACGCAGGGAGGAGACATGACACACCAGCTGAATAAGTAGCAGGAGTCACATTACTCTTTTTATTGGTCAGTAACATGCAGTGGATGGTGCATAGATTTTTTCTTGTACACACACACACACAGGAGAAAATGAAACACCAGCTGAAACATAATTTATTTTAAATGCACATAATAAATAGGCAAAATAAATAAATTGTAAAGTTTCGTCAACAAGTAAATAGACTCTAATATAACAATTATTTATATAACAAAAATTCACACCTCGCGGTATCCAAAGAGAACAGTGTCGTAGGTGCCAGGCACCTGGTATAGTTTCCTGTATGCGCTACGACACACTTTCGTCCCGCTAAGTTCCTTCACGCCCCCCAACTTCTGTGCCCGAAAGTTATGAGTTCCTACAATCAGTTGGGGTGGTTGGTCACCCACATTTCCAGCATCTTCTAAACCCACTAGCTCTTTCAGCGAATCAAAGTTGACCATCTGCCTGTTCGCCTTCACGATATAGTTCATTTCCTCCCCTACCCTCCCTACCCCTCACCCGTAAGTTTTTGGTCCTGTTGAGACAAAAGAATCAGCGTAGGCGCTATCTCCATACTCATCCTTGATCTTATCAGTCAACTCTCCGAGGTATTCCCCAATAGGAGGCATATAGTCACCTTCCCTCTCCGTGAATATGACACTATCTGTGTCTGCGTACAAAACCCTACGTCCAAGAGAATGCAGTAGACTCCAAAGTTTGATGCGGGCGTAGACTGTTGTGAAACTGGCTACAGGTATGTTTGTGACACGTGATGTATCTGTAGCCAATTCGGTTCTGTTGTACTTTATTATGTACGTATTACCCACATTTACGATGCTTGCCAGGGTTCCTCACAATTTGGCCCCGTTCAAGTTGTATCCCTTCACGATCACGGTAGTGTTGAATATACGGCGATTTTTCATTTTCGGTCGCAACTCCTCGCGGGTATCCTGATGTTTCTACCTTATCTTTCAAAAAATTATTTATATGTGGTGTGAAAAGGTTGGGAAGCTTCTGAAACCTCCACACCTCATATAGTTTCAGTATTCTTTACCCATGGCGAATGGCTAGAAACAGCTCAGAACTTGTATATACGCCTCTGATCTTCCTCTGGTTGAGTGTGTGATTGCAGTCCCCATTGTTCTCCTCTACGCACTTCACACACGGATGGAACATGAGTTTGTGGTCTATAATAAGAGGCAAGATTGGCATCCATATGTCGCGAGGGGGGAGCACATCTACGAAAGAAAGTCCGAAATAGTTCTCGTTTAAATTAGCTGAGAACTCTTCGATGGCGCCTACGAAGTACGGATTGTTCTTCATCACGTAGGGGTATAAAGAACAGAAATCGTAGTAATGGAGTTTCACGCCCTCGTTGGTGGAAAGTATAGTTTGAAGGGGTTTGTGCGTCCACCAAACAAACTATCTTCGCATTTGAGAGGGTCTAACACCATTGAACGCTTGATGGTGCTTATTTCTTTGCAGTACTGTTTGTCTGTCTCCATCCGTACATCATATTCGTGTTCCCCAAAACCGTGTGAATGAACTGGGAGCTTATAAGTTGATCGCGGGCACGGGTCCATGCGAGACTGTCGGCGGGAAATCTGCCATGGATATCTCGTACGATACCACACTAGGAATCTGGGCATCCATGCCACCAGCATCCGTTAAAGTAGTACGCCGTCTTCTCACCAGTGGCGAGGTCTTCGCTTAGACTATCCACCCTAAAAAAACACGGGCATTGATCTTCATGGCCACTTCCTCCGTGTTGCGAACATGTTTTATGTATACACCAGTCTGCCTTATATCCATAACTGCGTGGGTTGTTTCGGGGTATGACTGCTAGCGTGTTTTTAGGCATGAAGTTATTCTTGAACAAGTAAAACACAATGAGGCGATCGTAGTTGCTGCTTGTAACGGGTCGCAGTTGAATCGGACTATGTATAATTGTACATCCTTCTAAAGGCTTGAAAGCATACTCTAAGTACACGTACGTTATTCACACAATAACGGTCACATTCATCTGCTATATTGTAAGAATTATCGTCATTAAAACTGTTGTAGTAGCGATCAATGTCTTTACGCTCACTATCACTCATGTTGGCATAGTTAAAGTAATGTTTCGGGGGTGGTAGTCCTACGTAATTTAAAGTGTCGCGAGTGAGGAAAGTGTAAGGGAAATACCCTTTTGAAACTTTGGCGTCTACACCCATCACCTTAGGTAGCTTAGCTAATTTACAAGGCGTGAATAACAAAGTGTCTTTAAACTGAACATTACCTCTTATTTGCATCTGTATAAGCTTGTTTCCTCTTTTCAAGGGATCACCTGTAAATAACTCCGAGGACTCGTGTTCAAGCAGCTCCTTATAAAGGAATTGTGTACCAATTTTTGCGGTGTTGTGGGCAAGAATATACACAGTCATTTTTTGAATTGATCCGCAAGCTTGAAAATATAGTCCACAAAGACTTTCACAGAAGAATCTCTTGCAGACAGCTTAAAAATGTTTGTTCGTTTGCCACATTTGCGACATTCATCACACTCGACGTTCATGCACTCGTCACAGATAGTCTGACTTACAATTAAATGTGGGATAACCTCTTTTGTTTCAGTGTTTGTGTAAGTCTCTATATCGTAGTATACAGCTATGCAAGGTTTATTTTTAGTTCTTAGCATCTTTCATATAGCAAGCATACTTTATACCATCTGGCTTATATTTCTCATAACATGTAGTTCAACAAATTTTATCACATCTATGCCCGAACTCGCTGCTATCATTCAACGTATGAAACATGCCGCACTCGCAAATTCTCATTTTCCTACACGTCCCATTTGATTTATGGAAACTAAAACATGTATTATGGAAAAACGTGCGTCTACATACATTACAGTCCCTCTTCTCAGCTTCAACCACTCGACTTTCGCATCTAGGGCTTTTCCACTGCTCGCATACCATGTGGCAATCCTTACAATGTTTCAACAGACCTTTCGTAAACTCGAGACAACCCTCACACAAATCATGATGTCTTCCATATTTTCGACTTTTATCCTAACTCGCGTAAAGAACCCTTAAATTGCGGATGGGGAGTTACATTGTCCATGACAACCCTAAAATAAGGAAAGGTTTCGTACGTTCTCTCACACTGCTTTTAAAAACATACACAGTCCTACGACGATCATCCAATCCAAATACAACTATGCGAACATCCATTTCCTGCTCTACCCTTTTCAACTCTTCAGGACCCATATCACAATAAAATTCAAGCCTGAAGTCTGTGGCCAGTTTACGTGCACACTGCACAACCGACGGCAGCCAGATATTATATGCAATCGTATTTAGCACATTAAACATATGAGCTAAGACTATTGCTATAAAGCCGCAACCACGCTCGGAGTTTATATGCCGTCTATAAATAGCCTGAGAATTGAAGTTAAGCGTGTAAGGTGTAGTCGTATGTCCTGCAACACAGAAAACGTGGTCTATATCTATCGTGAAGTTGTCCATATTAAATTCTGTACTGCTTTGAGACGCCTGCAATATACGCCCAAAAATGTACTCCACATCTACGTCAGTCAGACGTCTGTATGGTATTACTACCCAAAAATCGTCTCTATCCGCATCACCTGTCCCGAACACGAGGGACAATCGCGTCCTGGTTTCGCGTCCCTCACTGCTCTAAAGGGCAAACTCCACAATAAGTTCAACTACGCGCCGTAGTCCGTGTTCAGCACCGTTGCTATACATGGCTCGCAGGTCGACCCTGACTAAGTAGAGGGCACGGGTGGTATTGAATAGGAATAAGGGGGTACAGTTTTATTTGTTGAAGGAGCTACTGTAGGGGATGTTCGGTAAGATGTAGAGGGCTGGGGCTCTGTTACTGTGGGTCTAACGGCCGACGCACTCGTGTAGCGTTTTACTCGTTTTACGCCTGACGTGGAAGGTATTTCATCCCCGGATATGTTGTTATGCACCCGCTTTCTCCTCGAATTGTCGAGTGGTGATGCTACAGTTTAGGGTTTCGGAACGCTAGCGGGGTTCATGGTGCAGTCTGTAGCCTCAACAACAACTACACTATCATCGGTATCATCAACCTTATCTGCAATATCTATGATGGGGACATATTGCTGGCAAAGTACCTCATTCTCGTCATCATTCACGGTTCTGGGGAAGAAGAAAAACAAGACTGTAGAATATAAGGAGCATCACTTAAAATTTTATTACATTTTGTAAATATTCGACTTAAGAGTGTGACATGTTAGAAATGGATTCTGTAGAAAAATTCACGTTCACGAGCCCTTCTACATGCATTATATCTGGTCCTAGAGGCTGTGGCCAAACCGTGTTTATGCTTAAAATCATTAAAGATAAGGGGGAACTGTTCTCAAATATTTTGCATAAAGTCATATGGTGCTATTCGACATACCAAGCCATATTCAACGAGTATCAAGATGAAATTTTGTCCCACAAAGGTGTTTTTGATGTTAGATCAGTAAACTACGCTAAACTACGAATATCACATTCAGATGGATCGGATTGCGAAAACGACTACGTTGTATACCCAGAAACAAACTTTCTACACACCATATTCAGTCAGTGTGACGTGTATTTAAATCAGGTGAACATCTCGGCAGGATCTGGTACTACCACATCCTATCTGGAAAATGTCCGCAACTTTTCAAAAGAAGCGAAGGATACCTTTTTAATTGCCGAATGTTATTATCAGGCTAAAGATGAAAGTAGTATAAAGAACAAGTTTAAAAATTCTAAAAATTCTACGACTGCTATGGACGCCTCCAAATAGATTTCACGTTACAGGAGACGTTCCTTGTGAATGGGGTCGATATGAAATTAAAACTCAGATTTGTTTAAATCTGGGTGCTGACCAAGAAGAGTGTGCTAAGCCTGTAGTGATTCATATTCTGGTGACATATCTCGTACGCAGTGTGAAATTAAGCTCTGCTCAGCAGATGAAAATTGATAAAAATTTACTGCATGCCACAGCGAAATATCCAATTAATAGAGTCCAGCTTAAGATGTTTACAGTTCCTTTAGGCTTAACATCCAAGCAAATAGAAAATGTTGCTCTCGAGGCTCTACCTAAAAGGATATTAATTGGAAAGCAGGAGCACGCTTCTGTGAATGGCAAATACAAAAAATCCGTATTTAAATTCGAAAGTTTTGCCTTAAAAAACACTGTATGTCAACGGGGTGGCTTTAGGTGGGACATTGGAAACGAGTTTTTCTACAGAGGACGAGTTTTCACTTTGCTCGAGAGCGTACATCAATCTTGCGCATAGTGTCGGTGTTTGCGACGGATTAGGAACCGGTTAACGCAGAATGAATTCGTCCAGAGTTCGAATCTGTACCCGTTTGATCTCTCACCCGATTTCTGTGGGAGTATGAGCACACACTTAATTCCCCAGCAGAGCGGAAATATCTCAGTCAGCTTAGAATTCGACAAGCCTCTAGTCACACCTCTCAGCGTTGTAGTTTACATTGAGTCCCAAGCTCTAATCGAAGTTGACAGGTTTAGGGGTGTAGTGACGGACTTTTAAAAATGGACACGGTTACACTCTAGAGAGTGATGAAGAATGACCGATTCACGCGCGCCAAATTTATTGGCGTGTTTGCGAAGAATGAGATGGTAAAACTCCCAATCACGAGAGACTGCGGCGCAATTATCATGAATACGGATGTTAGCAATGGTGAAGGGATCCATTGGATAGCCGTTTATTTTAAAAATAGGGAACGTATGTACTACTTTAATTCACTGAGCGGACATCCATGGAATGATGCTATTATTGTAAAATTTCTCCAACAGTTGCAAATTCAACAAATAGTGTGGAATCATTACCGTTTCCAGAGTTTGCACAGCAATGTCTGTGGCCAATACTGCTTGTGCTTTCTCATGCATATAAGTCGTGGATGGAAATTTGCGGAATTTCTGCAATTATTTGACTTGTGTGATCATGTGAGCAATGATGTGGAAGTACGCAGACAGATAAAAAACAGTTCCCTTTTGTGGTCACCCTGCGTAATGTGTGAAGTTTTATGTGTATATATAATTGTAACGACAAATATCTTCAGCAATTAAATATTTTAAATTGTACCAAATATGCACCGTGCGCAGAATAGCTTTTAACCTTGTAAATGAAGCAAACACGCGTATTGTATAAAATGAGAACTATACGGAGTAACTCCCCGAGTTACGTCGTTAATTGGTTCCTGAGCCTCCTCCGACGTAAGTCGAAAATGACGTAACTCGAAATTTACTCTTGTAAGGCACAGATAAATTGCCGTACTTACCATAATTTTTTTTTATGCACAATAAAGTATTATTTTTTTAGATACATACAGTATTTTTTTAGGCATAGTCTTCTCCTATCTCCCAATGTATGATCTCTCTAGCATTTTCTCCCAATACAAGCCAGTTTCATCAACATTAAAAATATAGTGAGGCACATATTCTCCCTCAACAATGTCTGGAAAAGTTTCAGGAAATTCACTAGCTGCTACTTCATCTGCACTGGCAGCCTCGCCACTGACCTTAATATGTAAATTGGAACGAGCCTTAAATCTATTAAACCACCCATGGCTTGCACTAAATGTTCCCTCAGAAGACCACTCACCATGTTTACTTTTAACATCGTTACAGAGACTTAAAGTCTTTTCCTGAATTAACATAAGGCTTATCGGAATACGACGCTGATGCTGATCTTCCAGCCGCACACTTAAAAGTCTTTCCATCTCCTCCATAACTATACCCCTTCTTTTTGTAATAATAGTGGACTTAAGTCCCACAGAACTTTGCACGTGTTTCTAAACTCGTTCTTTTTCTTTTAAAATTGTCCCTACCGTAGTACGACTCCAGCTGGGGCTACGAACTATGTCAATAATTTTCTCTCCCTTTTCATTTCTTTTTATTACGTCAATTTTTTCCTCCATAGTAATACTACGACGTTTTTTAACACCACTATCTCTTGCTTTATCACTTTTTCTCTTAAGAGCCATATTCATGTAACCAGCAAAGGACGCCAAACGCTGGCATCATCTATAGCGGAGTGGGCGAATTACATATCGCGCGCGCAATTTAAAATGAATATTTTTATATTTGTTTATAGTTTTATAGTTTTAAAAAATTTTAGTCCCATATACGAACGATGTAACTTCGGAAAGACGTAACTCGGGGAGTTACTGTATATATATATATATATATATATATATATATATATATATATATAATGATATAATGTAAGAGCAATGAACAGACCAGAAAAGTTAGAGAACATCAAACAAGAGATGAATAGGCTGAGCGTAGATGTCATGGGGTTGTCGGAAGTCAGATGGCGAGGAGGAGGAGATTTTATAGTGGAGACGTGAGAGTAATTTATTCTGGTGGCGACAAGGCTGATAAAGGAGCTACTATTTTACTTAGAGGAAGGATAAGAAACACCGTAGAGGAGTTAGACTGTGTGTCAGATAGAATCATGTGGATGAGAATGAAAGGCGAAAAAGTAGATACATTTGTCATGCAAGTGTATATGCCAACAAGCGCCCATCCGGAAGAAGAGGTAGAAGAAATGTATGATAGAAAAGAGGAAATAATTGAAGCCTATGGAAGAAATGCTAACGTAATAGTCATGGGGGACTGGAATAGTGTGATTGGAGAGGGGAAAGATGGAAGGGAGCTTGGACCATTCGGATTAGGTAGAAGAAATGAAAGAGGAGAAAAGCTAGTAGAATTTTGCATTTGCAGAAGACAAGAACTCATAGTGACTAATACTTGGTTCCAAAATCACAAAAGAAGGAGATACACATGAAAAACCAGGAGACACTGAAAGATTCCAAATTTACTTTATTTTGGTAAGACGGAGATATAGGAATGCAGTGAAGAACTCGAAAGCTTATCCTGGAGCAGATGCTGACTCCGCTCATAACTTGGTGGTAATGGAAAATATAGTGAGGTTGAAGACTGAAAAAGAATAAAGTAGGGAAGAAATGGGATACCGGAAAACTGAAGGGAGAACAAACGATAGTTTTTGCTAAAAAGGTGAATGAAGAGATAAGGAGGCAAAGAAATGAAGGCCACATTCATATGACAAGTGAAGGAAGATGGTGTAGACTGAGGGATACAATAAAGGAGAGTGCATATGAAAATATCGGTCATGTGAAAAGAGAAGCAAGGAAACCCTTGGTCACTACAGAGATGCTTGACAAAATGGAAGGAAGAAGAAACTGGAAGAGTATAAATACAGAAGAAGGGAGACAATGATACAGACAGTTGAATAAAGAAGTAAGAAGAGAAACTGATAAAGCAAGAGAGATGTGGCTTGAGGAGTAGTGCAGGGAAATGGAGGAATTAGAAAGGAAAGGAAGAACTGATTTAATGTACCAAAGCGTTAAGGACATAAATAGGTGGAAAAGAAGTAGCTTGGGAGTAAGAGAAATAGAGGGGAGAAGTGGAGGAAAACTGAAAAGACCAGAAGATATAAGGAACAGATGGACTGAGTATATTGAAGAACTGTATGATAAAGAGAACAAACCTATTAACATCGAAATGGAGGAAGTAGATGAGGTGGAAGTAGATTGTATGGGACCGGACATATTGGAAAGAGAAGTAGAGATGGCTTTAAAAGACCTAAAAAATGGCAAGGCCCCAGGACCAGATGATGTACCAGCAGAACTTATGAAAAGTCTTGAAGGTGATGCTAGACAAGAGGTGAATGTATTGTGCAGAAACATGTATGAAAGTGGAGACTGGCCTGCTGACTTTATGAGAGTCTCCATGATTACTATCCCCAAGAAACCGAGAGCCACCAAGTGTTCAGAATTTCGAACCATAAACTTGGTCAGCCATGCATCAAAAAAAATACTAAGGATACTAACCAGAAGACTAAGAACAGAGCTGAGCAGTACATTGGAGAGGATCAGTTTGGATTTAGGTCAAAATGGGGAACAAGAGAAGCTATTGGTATTGTGAGAATGATGGGAGAGAGAATGCTGGAACATGATCAGGAAATGTTTGTTTGTTTTATTGACTTTGAAAACGCTTTTGACAGAGTCCAATGGAGGAAACTAATGGAAATATTGAAGAATATTAATGTTGACTGGAGGGACCGTAGGCTGATAAAAATCTATATCTTGGCCAAACTGTGAATGTTAGAGTTGCAGGAGGAGAATCGGAGCCTGGATTGGTTGGGAGAGGGGTCAGGCAAGGATGCTCCCTGTCCCCAGTGTTATTTAACATCTATGCGGAAGCAATGATAATAGAAGAACTCTCAGATCTGGAAGAGGGAATCAGAGTCGGGGTAAATTGGTCAAATCTGTAAGGTTTGCAGATGACAAGGCATTTGTTTGTAGTACTGACGAAGGACTGCAAAAGCATGGTCAATAGCTTGACAACAACGGCGGAAGAATTTGGAATGAGAATTAATGAGACCAAGACAAAGGTAATGAAAATTGCAAGAAGGAAAGGAGCACAAATGAACATAACGATAGGAAATCGGGCCTTAGAAGAATCTGAGCAGTTTAAATATGTGGGAAGTTTATTAACCAACAATGGAGATTGCAATAAGGAAGTAAGATCTAGAATTGGTATGGGTAAGGTAGATTGTGAGAGACAGAAAAGACTACTTACAGGTAAACTCAACTTGAAGCTGAAGTAAATGTTAGTAAAAAGCTTGATATGGATTGTGGTACTGTATGGAGCAGAAACATGGACACTGAAAACAACTGAAAAGAAACTCTTGGAAAGTTTTGAAATGTGGATTTGGGGAAGAATGCTAAAGATAAGCTGGAGGGAACACCAAAGTAATGAGGAATTACTGTAACAGGTGGGGGAGGAAAGAAGACTCATTAAGGTGATAAGAGAAAGACAGAAGAAATGGATCGGACATGTGTTCAGAGGAGAAGGATTGTTGAAGGAGGTGATAGAGGGTAGATAGAGGGTAAATTATTAGAGGGTAAATTAATAATTTTCCTTCCCCTCGGTAGAAGGCCGAGGGGAAGGAAAAGGAAAGCAATGCCTGATGATTTGAAGGCAGGCAGGAGCTACCATGAGATGAAAAGAATAGCTCTGGATAGAACACTTTGGCGGGACACATGAGTTCGACCTGCTTGATATGTAGAACACGATGGATGGGTGGATACCATACATCGCCACAATAAGCGAGAACTGTGAGGGTGTTAATAGTTAAAATTGTACTTATTTTAGGTTATTTTAGGTGAGTTTGAACGACGGTTCAGGATCGACCTGCGGTCAACCCCTCTGCAGCATTCCGCCTCATTTGCGGGATTTGGTGAAGGAGGGAATTGCTGTCTGATCTCTTCCTGCCCTCGTAGCCAGCCACGCATGGCTGGTCAGGGACTTCGCACAGAAATCTGTCCAGCTGGTTCTTGAAGTTATTCAGGTCGGTGTGCTAGAAATCCTTCACTTCTTTTGGTAGGACATTGAAAAGCTTTGGGCCTCGTATTCTGAGGGTATTTTCCATCCTCGTTTTCATGCCCCCTTGTCCCACCGCAGCTGGGACCGTACAGAATCTGCCTCTTCTCTCACTTCAATTTCTTTCTATTTCATTTCTAAGGTTAGGAACAGAGCCATCAAGTATTTTCCATATATATATTATTGTGTACCGCTACAGAGTAAACTACAGTTATTTATACCAGTGTAATAAAAATCTTGTTCTTAATTTTATAGCCGTTAAAACTACATATATATACAGTACTGGCCAAATTATTAGGAATTTTTTAAAAATTTCATTTTTTGGTATAAAATGTTAAATTAAACCAATTTTAAACGTTGAAAAGTTATTTATTTCTACACAAGAATACATGGTCATTATTTAGCAATAGTTTAGTACTTAGTTTGACCCCCCTTAGCTGCCTTAAGGGCTGCGACACGCTTCGGCATGCCATGAATCAATTTTTTGCATAATTCCTTAATACGTGTAGAGTGAAACCAGACTTGAATAAGTCGCTCTATGAGTTGGTGTTTTGTTGTTATCGGCGTTTCATGGATTACGTCCTTTAAAATACACCATAAACTTTCGATTGGGTTCATGTCTGGAGAATTTCCAGCCCATGGGAGCAACCGAACACTATTTTCATGACACCATTTTTTAACCGACTTTGCCGTGTGGCATGGAGCTGAGTCTTGTTGAAAAATCCAACGTCTATTACCATACCATTCCCTTATTTGAGGCAGTAGACGTCTTCTTAGTACTTCTATATACTTGACTTGGTTCATATTCCCCTCAACAATGCTCAAACGACTAGTTCCATGCACAGAAATTGCTCCCCAAACCATGATCTTTTGTGGAAATTTCACCGTTTCATCAGACACTCAGGCAAAAATTCTTCTCCAGGCCTCCTTCTTACACTTTGAACACGATCGTCAAGCACGGCAATCGTTGACTCATCGGAGAACACCACCTGCAATCAAAGAAAGCCCTGTAAAAGAGTCAGTGCATAGCGTATGAAGTACAGCTAAAACGAAGTACAGTATGACTTGCTGCTTTACAGATATTTTTACTGCAGTTTTATCACGTACTGTAAATACACTTCTATGCATACTGTATTTACTGTATTAACATTCTATTTAATGTTAAATATTATTCTTACCTGTTCCCAATCCTCACTAGTCCAGTTAATGTGTTCCTTTGCCCATGCAAAACGTGCCTTCTTCATAGCCTCAGTGAGCCTGGGCTTCTTCCTTGGGCGGTAGGCTTTGAAGCCGGCAGTTAGAAGCCTCCTGTTGACTGTTCTACGACTAATATTGATGCCATCAGCCGCTAGACTACTGGAAATGTTTTTGCAAGTAGCTCTTCTATTTCTAAGAGACAAAATTGCAATCTGTCTATCAGTTCTTGGAGTCGTTACCCTTTTTCTGCCGCATCTTCCAACCCTTTTGGGGCCTACATTTTCTCCAAATACCATTTTTTCTTAATACGAAGTACTGACTGTGGTGAAACATGGAGTTTGGCAGCGATTTCCTTTTGTTTAAATGTAGAAGAAGTTAATAAAACCTGTATTTGCCCAATTTTCCGTGGACTCGTCATTCTTTCGCCCCATTTTCAAATTCACTTAAAAACTGTAACAAATAATTGCCGAAATTGGGTAAATACACTATTTAAATTAAACGGTAGTTACAATGACACGTAAAAGAAAGAGAAACACACCCGCATCGCACGACAACCAAACGACAACTGACGAACAAACACGCTTCGTTCGACTAAAGAATTATGCAAAAAATTGATTCATGGCATGCCGAAGCGTGTCGCAGCCATTATGGCAGCTAAGGTGGGTCAAACTAAGTACTAAACTATTGCTAAATAATGACCATGTATTCTTGTGTAGAAATAAATAACTTTTCAACGTTTAAAATTGGTTTAATTTAACATTTTATACCAAAAAATGAAATTTTAAAAAAATTCCTAATAATTTGGCCAGTACTGTATATATATATATTGTGTAAAAACGAAATTATGTATTAATTTATAAATATACTTAAAATGTTATCCACAGTTTTATTATTTAATAAAATGTTGAAATTAGTTGGTTTATTCTTACCCGACACGCACACACACACACACACACACACACACGCACACAAGAAAAACTTACATCGTTTCTTCGATTATCACACATTCTGTGTTTCGGGGCACATCTTCTTATAACACAACTGGATCGTCCCTAAAAGAAAAAAAAATATTACAGCAAGACGCTCATTATTATTATTATTATTATTATTATTATTATTATTATTTTCACATGCTGAAGAGAGAGATAATTATTTTAAAATAAAATCTCGTCAGGGTTTTAAAATAAAAATAGAAAAAATAAAAACTAATGTGGCATCCATTTCAAAAGAGCTTTGTATGTAAGAGGAATTAGCTAGTTACACGAGGTGCTGGGGCATACCCTTAAACAATAGGCTGCTTTCGAATTACATAATAAACAAAATTTAGGCGTCGAATCGTTTTTTGTTTTTCGGGTGAGTACCAGTCTCGGGTTGAGGGTGTTGTGGTGCCAATTCATGTAGAGACTGACTCGAAAATACGCTGTCATTGTCCACGCGCCCCATCAAATGAACACACGCATCACCTCTGTAAAATAATAACGTATACGTAGAGAATGGGTTATATATATATATATATATATATATATATATATGTATGTATGTATATATAACAAATAAATGCATGAATCCCTGTTCTGAATATATATAGATAGAAATAGCAGTACTCACACTATCACCGGAGAGGTATACCGGAGGCGAGGCATATTCGGATAGGCATTTGTGTATGAAAGAATCGACCCTTCAGATAAAACAATAAAAAGATAAAATTGGGCACGATCACAATAAGTCACATAATCACAAAATCACAAAATCAGTAATCACAAAACTTCACAAAACACATTTCTACACAAATGTTGATATAGACGAATTAACTTCTATATATTTCACTCAGAGCACTATTGAATAAGACTACTTTTTTATATTTTGAACAGAGAATATACGAAGTAAAATTACTTACAACTTGATATTGGGGTGGTCGTCAGACTGCGATCTTGGTTTTAAGTTTGTACGCAGCAGCTAAAATGCTTCTCCAACACTAAAATGTTTCACATATGTCACTGCTACTCTTTTTGTAGGGCAGAGAGAAGTCCCTAGAATGGGGCATGCTGAAGAAAAGACTTCCCCCGCCCCGCGCTTTCACAATGCAAGTCATTCATTGGTTGAGTGAATTTTAGCGGGGGAGTCGCAGAACGAATTTTAGTGGCCGCTCCTTAAATTTTTACCAAGCCGTGAGAGAGAGAGAGAGAGAAAGAGAGCATTTTTATGTTAATTGATGCGTAAAAAGATGTAAATTGGTATTAAGGTTACCCAGGGATTTGTTCCCGTCCGAATTGTTCATTCTGCACAACCTAAAACTGTGGTATTCGGCTATATCGGAGATGTGAACCTGAGCGAGGTTGTTCCGTTTGACATAATTTATTTAACGTAAATGGACATCGTAAGCATGCTTGATGTTTTAGTGAAATTTCAATATTTTCGCTCAACCTACGTGTAAATCATTGCGTGTTGCATGTAAACAAATAGCTCTATTTTTATATTGATGAAGGGCACATTTTATTTCAAGAAACTGTATGTATGTGCGATTATCCATGTTGTTAATAGTTAAATTTTACATGACGCTAATTGAATTAATTTCCCACGTCCCGTTACCATTTTGAGCACCTTGTTGTCTGGTTCATGAATGTATAGGTGACCAAATTGCATACTAAGTGAATTAATCCCCCACGTCCCGCTGCCATTTTGAGCACCTAAATTGCATACATATATGTTTGGTAAAACACTAGATATACACACAAGAATCACTTCTTCCGCTCCCCTACCATTCTTTTTTCCCAAATTTTTAGGACACGGAGTTGGGAGCCAGACCTCGCAACTTCTCGCAAGTTCGTGCAGTTAAAACACCTGTTATTTAAATATTTAATATTGTAAGTTTAAGTTTAGTTAAGTTTACGTTAAGTTTAAGTCAAGTTAAGGTATTGATAATTTATGTAAGCAGCCTGATTTACTTTGTATTTATTAATATATAGCTTCGTAATTTAATGTTTTACTGTTCGGGGTACACAAATACCGGAGTACCCCCATAAAACTCGCCAACCATATTCTTTAACAGTGGCGTATCAACTTGAAATTTAATGCACACTTGTTTATTTATCTCACTATATTTTATATAAAATTGAAAATGTTTATTGGTCGTCCATATTCCATATGACAAATATTAATACTACAGAGACAATAGAATACATTGACAACTCAAATACTAAGGCTAGAAATGGAGTTAATAGGAAATAATACAGTAATGTCGAAGTTAAGTGGAGGTACAAACAGACGTTTTCACCTTAGTAGAACTATATATATATATATATATATTGCACGAACTTGCAATCGCAGAACTTGCGAGAAGTTGCGAGGTCTGGCTCCCAACTCCGTGTCCTAAAAATTTGGGAAAAAAGAATGGTAGGGGCGCGAAAGAAGTGATTCTTGTGTATATATAGTGTTTTGCGAAACATATATGAATGCAATTTAGGTGCTCAAAATGGCAGCGAGGCGTGGGGGATTAATTCAATTAGTATGTATGTATATATTAGTATATATGTATGTATAGTGTATATATACAAAAGAATCACTTTTATATGAAAATAAAAAGTTAATTGGCCGCCCATATTCCATATGACAAATATTAATAATAATTGGGAGTACGATAGTCTTTAATGCGTGGTAAAAGGAGAAAAAAAATAAGTTACTCTAAAAATAAAGTCTAGTTTTATTATAAAATTAAATGAATATTTTTTTGTAATAAGATTTAAAGATATATTTGTATATTAAGACAAAAAATTTATTTTTGCTTTAAATTTTTTTACCATGTTTCAGTTTTAGCTTGAAAGCGGATAGCCACCAATACATTACAACATGGCCTCGTGATGACACTCCGTCACGAGAAGATCAATAGATTTGTCTATTGGTCTGTGTCGTTTTCTGAGACCTTACTGGTCTATTTTGGCCTCATAGATGTATTTTAATACGTTAATAAGAAGATTAATAGCATACCTCTTGTCTGTGTCGTTGTTTGAGACTGTATTGGTGTATCAGGTGTTGGTAAGTAAAAACCATAGGTGAGTCGCCGATGTAAAACTGTGCTACTGCTGATATATATATATATATATATATATATATATATATATTCATTTATATATATATATATATATATATATATATATATATATATATATATATATATATAATATATATATAATATATATATATATAAAATACAGAGAAAAGTCTGAGCCCTATTCAAAAGACCTCTTGAAGGATCGGGGGTTCGTCACATAACTTTGTCGAGATTTACTTATTGCACACCCACATATATACACATATATCTCATAGATATATATATATATGCACTTTTTTGGGCCTGAGCTGCCAGGTTAGGTTACCCTCTCCCATTGGAGATCACACCCACATATATACACATACAATTCATATATATATATTTTGGGGGGGGGGTAAACCAGTCTCTCAATTTGTTGTATGAAATGTTGCAAGGTGCAATGTTGCAATTTTGCGCGGTGCAATGTTGCATTGTTGCATGCAATTGCGTTACACTAACATTTTCCATCATACTACTAGATTTGCAGAGACACTGATGGTGCTCACGTCGAGTCTTAGACGTAAACTTGATAAGTAAATATACATCTAATTATGTGACTACATTTTTATCCTAAAATACTGTTATTTCAGCAAAATAGATAGGGACTTTTGGATCACCCTGTATATATATATATATGAATAGAAACGACATAAGTGTTAAGGAACGTTTCTGCAAACGAGGAGGAGAGATAACGAATAATGAAAAATGAGGCGAACCGCCCGGGAATCGAACCCAGGGCCTTCCAATTGCCGGTTGGACGCTCTACCATTATGCTACGGACCTCACTCAACCGGCAATTGGAAGGCCCTGGGTTCGATTCCCGGGCGGTTCGCCTCATTTTTCATTATTCGTTATCTCTCCTCCTCGTGTGCAGAAACGTTCCTTAACACTTATGTCGTTTCTATTCATTTATATACTGCGCGGTCATTGCAGTTATATGCGCATATTCACGATTTGCGAGGGTGCCCTCTCAGGGCATTGGTTTCTGCCCTATGTGGGAGAATTTCGATTTGTGATTGAGTGAGGTCCGTAGCATAATGGTAGAGCGTCCAACCGGCAATTGGAAGGCCCTGGGTTCGATTCCCGGGCGGTTCGCCTCATTTTTCATTATTCGTTATCTCTCCTCCTCGTGTGCAGAAACGTTCCTTACACTTATGTCGTTTCTATTCATTTATATACTGCGCGGTCATTGCAGTTATATGCGCATATTCACGATTTGCGAGGGTGCCCTCTCAGGGCCTTGTTTCTGCCCTATGTGGGAGAATTTCGATTTGTGATTGAGTGAGGTCCGTAGCATAATGGTAGAGCGTCCAACCGGCAATTGGAAGGCCCTGGCGGTTCGCCTCATTTTTCATTATTCGTTATCTCTCCTCCTCGTGTGCAGAAACGTTCCTTAACACTTATGTCGTTTCTATTCATTTATATACTGCGCGTCATTGCAGTTATATGCATATATATATATATATATATATACACACACACACACAGAGTGTTTCACAACCGGTCTCCCATACTTTAGGGAGTGATTTTGGGGGGGGGGTGATATCGAATTGATATCTAGGTGATATCCGCAACGGTTCGAAATAGCACCTATGCTGTATTAACGTTTTTACTCGATATCACCCCCCAAATGACCACCTAAAGTATGGCAGAACGGTTGTGAAACACCCTGTGTATATATACAGTATGTATATATATATATATATGATGAATAAAACCACGAAGGAAAGGAAACACAGAATGGTGCTCAAGCGCTTTCGTCTAATAACATCCTCAGGAACACTGAAGTACATAGAGAGTTACAGCCTATATATAGGTTACAAAAAAAAATATATATATATATATATATATATATATATATATATATTAGGGTGGTCCAAAAAGTTAAAGCATCGACTAAGTTCTCTCCACAAGGTTGGTTTTATGCCTCTTGGTGTGGATAGTATTTGTGCAAAGTTTCCCGTTATTCGGTTAATATTTAGGGGTCGCCCCACTTGCCCCCTTTTTGAAAATTTGGGAAAATATATAGACAACTGAATAACTAAATTTTTTTTTGGTTCTCAAAGAATATGAAAGAAAACAGTAAGACAATAGGACATGATAATGGGTGTATCTTCATTATTTCTTCTGCATCAGAGTCGCCTTGGATGGTATTGGTATCTGTTTTCGGTGGGGCTACGAGTTGTAGGAGGTACTGCTTCTGGTCCTCGTTTCGTGTCAAAGTGTCATTGTAGCGTTGTGCGAGAGCAATACCTCGCTCGGCAGCATCATTGACGACTTTCATCTTTAAGGCGCGATCTCTAAGTTCCCTGTAGTTCTTGTCATTTGGCCATTCCCGTGGATCTTTTTGAAGTAACTGGCGCGCTTCCTCCTTACCTCCAACTTTCAAGGCATCAAAGAGGGTCAATGTCCTTTTCGTGACGAAGGATGCCACATCATTTTCAACACCAGCTTCCGCCATGTCGATTCGTCGGGGGCAGCCATTCTTTTGGGGATGTTGGAGGTGTTGAACCATTCTCCTTTTGGTATCAGGATCGATCCTATTATCGAAGAAGGCCAGTCCAATCAGATGCTCCGACAAGTACCACAGGTGGCGTCTTAGAGCTGTCTTCGCCGCTTGTGCAGCTCCTCCGTGTGGATATTTTTCCAGAAGATGCAGCATTTTGAGATCATTGAGAGGAGCTTGTGTCCCCATTGGCGCTTCATGCCAGTACTTGACGTAAATCAGACTGACAAATAAAGCCAGCTGAGTCACGTTTCGTTCTTCGCGTGCTGTGAGCTTGAATTGATAGTGAAAGAGGTAGATTTTGAGCGCATAAATCGCCTTCGCCATCCATCTCGCGTGGTGCATGGGACCCGGAGCTCGGATAAAGAGTTGACCACCAGTCTTTCCCCCCAGGAAGAGCAAAGATAGTTCAAGGAACTCCTTGTAGTCGTCACGAGGTTGGCTTGCCTGAAGAGCGTTAGGTAAGTAAGTGAGCATCTCTTTTCTCATCTCTTGGAGTTGAGGGTTCTCGAACAAGCTGTCCGATGCTGAGACAAATGCTTCGTGGGAGAGAGATGGCCATTCCTTTTGAAATCGCTTAAAAAGGCCTGTTTCAGGACTTCCTGTTGAGCCAAATATTGAGGCAAAGACATCAGCAAGTACGACTTCAAGTATATGATGTCGACAACCGATCCAAACTAGCTCGTGACCCAATGCTTCTTCAATCCTGACACAGGCTCCGCGATGTAAACCCGTGTTTGACGCAGTGGTATCGAAGACGAGACCTCTCACATGCTGTTCCACGTTCCATAATTTCATAGTTTGAAGGCATGCCTGGGCCTGTGCTTCTCCAGTTCCTTGTTTCATCTTTGGGACACCAAGCAGCTTCTCCTGTCCATTGAATGTTATAAGGATTGCTATCCGATGCACATTCGTCTTCTTCCCTTCAATGCCGGGGAGAAGCTTTCCGTCCCAATGGAGAAGGACAGGGTCTTCTAGAGAGAATGATTCTAGGTCTTCTCGAGCTGCCTGTTCTCGCCCACTTTCTCTGTAGCGATGAATAGAGCTCCGAGAGCACGTCATCCCAGACAGATCATGCCCCGCGGCCTGTAATACAGCTCCAGTTACGAAAACAGCATTCCGGTCAGAAAGATTGGTGCGATCCATTGCTCCAATGACTTCTGGAGATTGGAAAATGTTCGTAACCTTGTTCTTGGGACGCTTTGGTGCCGGAGCTTCAGACGAAGAAGGAATCGGAACCGATGGTCTATAGTCGTCGTCGTCTTGCGAAAAAAGGGAAGAAGAAGAAGAGGAAAGATCAATTGATGACACTCCTGCTTCTTCCAAATCTTTCTGTGTTGCTTCATGCCTTGCCTTCCTCTTGGCTTCCTTCTCCATTCTGGATCGCTTTCTGTCCTCTTGTGTAGTCGTTTCCTTATCAATGCCAGCCATGCTGCAAGAATTGACGTCCTTGCGCTGCATGGACAGGAAATTTCGGTCCTCAACGTTGACGATTGTGCTCATGGCATCACTGGTTGCGATGTCAAACAGTTCCTGGATGTCCGCTTTGAAGATGTCTTCATTCATTCTATCGCTGGCACGTTGCCTGGTCCTGTGCTTCTTGAGTGTTTTGTAGCGGTCTAAAAGCTTTGAAAGCTTACGGACACAGGAGTCGATCCGTTGAGTTGGGATCCGCGCTCGGGTCCAGACTTCAATCACCCTCTGGCATGCCTGGTTCAGACTGTCGGAGGTGGTTTGCTTTTGATTGATGTGGTGGTATTGCCCCAAGAGGAGGGCGTCAAGGCATGTAGGGAGCCTTGACGTGGATAAAGTTCCAGTTGCCATCCCTAGAAGCCAAACTTTTGGAATTGATCGAGTTTGAGCCATCGGACCTACGGAAGAAAAAGTACATTATATAATATTATATTCAGAGTGGGGCGACCTCTAAATATTCACCAATCACGCTGCAATTTTGCACAGACCATGTGGACACTAAATGGACAAAAACCACACTTGTGGAGACTATCTAAGACAATTTTGAAATTTCCCCCTATGGATTTGGACCACCCTAATATATATATATATATATATATATATATATATATATATATATATACATACAATAAACGGAGAAATGAAATTAAAAAAAATTATTAAAATTAAGATTGTGGGAGGGCATACAAATTTGTAAGGAAACACTATCGATTTTTAGCACAAGAACTACCGATTTTTAGCACAAGATTAAATTAATTGTTTCCAACCAATGTTATAAAAAAAAAAAAAAAAAAAAAAATTTATACTGGAAATCTGCCCGGGTTTTATCACTCTACCCATCTTGTATAAAAATAAATTGAAAAATAAAAGTTATTAGAGTGCATACAAGTTTACCAAAGATTTAGCGTTCTACCCTTCTTATCTAAATCTTTTCTGAAGGAATTCAAAACAACAGGATCGAGTTGAAAAAGACCTTTGCTTATGTTGAAGTTATTTGAAGTTGGATAATGGCAGACTCAAGAATATTTCTATTAACAATGTTGCTAGAGTGAAATAAAACTGAAGCATTATTCCAATCAATACAGTGGGATAACTCTGACAAATGGACAAAAAGGGCACTGGACGACTGTCCTGTTCTAACGGAATATTGATGCTGTTTTATACGTGTGTGCAAATCCTTTCCCGTCTGACCTTGTTTACAACCAATTTTATAGATAATGCCTGAATTATTGGTAGGCTATTTTTTACTACGATATTTTTCACAATATTGTTATATGAAAATACTACATTAATATCCAAAGTTTAAGTACATTAGCAATGCCTAAAAAGCCTGGGAAAAATGGAAGTACTAAAATATTTTTTGACAAAGTACGAGTGTTATTATTGCCACGATAGAAAGTTCGTTTTGCCTTGTTGAGACAAGATTCCATAAACGCAGATGGATAACACAGATCACTTCCAATACCGTTGATTTTTTCTAATTCGGCATCGATGTATTCCGACTGGCGATCCTAAGGGCGCGGAGAAACATTGAAGAAAAAATGGCCTTCTTAGTGGGGGTGTCATGTCCCGAGTAAAAGTGTACGTAGGACAAATTGTTTTTTTTTTCCGATAGATACTGAACTTAAAACCTGGGCTTTCCCTATGTACACGCACATCCAAAAACGGATTGAATTGTCTTGTTCCACTTCTAAAGTAAACTTAATGGAGGGGACTTGATCATTTAACTGAAGAGGAAGTTATCCAGGTCACGATTCATGGGCCAGATACACAAAATATCGTCGACGTACCGCAACCAAGGGATGCCAACCCCCAGGATTCTCGGAATGTAAGTAATTTCGAAAAACTCCATATAAATATTGGAGAGGAGGGGCGACAAGGGGTTGCCCATGGCCATCCCAAAAACTTGTTGATAATACTCGTTATTGAAAGTGAATTTACAGTCTTTGATGCAAAGCTTAATAAGTTCCAAAACAATGTGTGAAGGTAGTGGCAGGTCATACTTATGTAATTCTTGGGAGAGAAAGTCAAGCATATCATCAATCGGCACTTTTGTAAACAATGAACAAACGTCAAAACTGATCAATCTATCGTTGTTTCAGTACGTGCATTATTCAATTTTTCAGTAAGATCCATGGAATTTTTTACGTGAATCAGAGATAGTTCCGAGAATGGGGGACAGGACTTTGACAAGCCATTTGGAGAGTTTATAAGTAATAGAGCCCACCGAGCTAATTAGGGCGCATAGGGTTGCCAGGTTTGTGGGTTTAAATAAGACCGTAAAGGTAGGGCAGAGAAGGTGAAGTGGACATGAAAAGCGGAATTAAGTCCTTGTGATCTTTGAGAATGCGTTTCAAGCCACTATTAAATGATTTGATGACGTTATCCTGCGGGTTCTTCCTAAGTTTGCTGTATGTGGCGGGGTCCTGGAGAAGCTCGTTCATCTTTCTGAGGTAGTCCACTTTGTCCATAATAACTATGGTGTTAGCCTTGTTCTGCTTTAGTAATATGGAGCTCCCCATCTTTTTTTAATTGTGAGAGGCTATTGCGAAAACGTTTAGGAAAGTTATCTTCGTAACTACTATTCGCCGCACTATAAACAAGGCCTTTAACTATGTTAAACAAATACTGAGGGAGATTACACTGTTTTCAAAACAAGCGAGACTGTAACAAATTTGTAAAGCCGAAGGTTTTTAACAATAAAAAGGAC